>CP136872.1:5659494-5791994 GCA_033000465.1 Sciaenops ocellatus | reverse complement strand
ATATGTGCATATACACAAATGTAAGTGTTTATTTTGAGCTGTAGCAGGAGAAGCAAACATAAAGGCTGGATTTGGTAACGTCTTTAGGAGTATTTGGCACATTTCCAACTCAACTGCTTCACAACCTTTGAGTATATACTCTCTCCATCCTTTCCCCTTGTCTAATTCTTGTTATGTCAGTTATATTAAGAGAGGTGAGTGTTTGGAACACATGAATTTAATCATGACTAACTATCAGGTAATTTAGCTGAAATCAGGTTGGATCAACGTAAGTCTACGAGCGTTATTTCTGTTCTCTGGAGACAGTGATTCATGACAGCAGTTAGTTTTTTTTAAAGCTCAAAACTTGAGCACAGTTTAGCTTCTTTCTAATACTAATTGCATTGTTGATGCTTGTTTTTTGACCAAGACCACATTTCCAAATTGCATGTTCTCTGACAGTGTTTTCACTGCCTCCCCATCCTCGACTTCAGTTTATGTTTATGTCTCTATGTGGGTTTGTTCAAGAGGGCTAATAGTCAGTAATTCTCCTTAATACATGAATTCAACTTCCAACTACTGCTGTTAGCCAGAAACTCTGTAGACGTGAACTCTCAGTCTTCCACAGTGGATGGAGTTTGCTCATGGATGGCCTTAATGAGACGAGACGACCTTTTTAGTTAAGAATTGTGTGTCAGAGGGCTTTTTATAAGGCCAGGAATAAACTTTGTACCTAGTTTCTCTTTCTGTGTTATGGTAGTAATATTGATGCTTCTCAATAAATGTAGAATAAGGGAGCAAAGTCAGTTTTACTAGTCACAGGGAGTATTACACAGTTTGTGAGTGCAGGTGTACAATGTCTTTAGTAGCTTGTAAGACTTGCAGGGCTTGCAGGCTCCAAATTTTATGTATTACAATCTATGGCAGGAACTTATAAGATCGTTTTCATCTATGAAGACTGGTCCACAGTTGGACTGTAGGTGAGGATGTCTTTGCCTCTACTGCTTTGATTTTGACCATCCTTTCTTCCATCTTGTTTTGTCCCATTTCTTTGTAAACAAAATACTCGCTGGCTCAACAGCAGAAACTTTGTATGAACAACACCATATTTAGCCACGCTAGCAGCATGGAGGGCAATATCAGTCATTGGGGATGGTCATTTGGGGACATTCATGTTTCCCAGAGGATGAATCCTCGTGACTTTAATCCTCTGACTTTTACTCTTTGTCTAGTTGACATTTGTGCTTTTGAGTCAAATGTCTTGACAATTGTTATGAAGTTCAGGACAGACTCTTATGTTCCCCTCAGGATTTTGATTCTTCTAATATTTGTTTTTTTTAAACAAATATTTGCAAAACAAATGACATTCCCATCAGCCTCTGCTCTGCTAATAAACAAATGTGAGCATGCTTATATGCAAAACTAAGGTAGTAAACATGGTAAACATAGTAGCTGCTAACAGCATGTCACCATTACTATTGTATGTTAGAATGTTGACATTAGCATTTAGCTCAGACCACCACTGTGCCTAACCAAAGCTTTACAGAGCTGCTAGCATACTGTAGACTCTTGGTCTAGTTAAAATCATAGACCGTATAAAACATGGGCGTAGTCTCTTTAACATATCCCATAGGTTTCTGATGACTTCTCAGTGTGGTGGCTCTAACTATTGGTAGTCATGACTCTGCTGGCTCCTGGCTAATCCAAAACTGTGAGTGTAGAGTGTGGGTGGAGCTTAAAGAAGCCTGGTTGCCCAAACAGGCCACCTGTGATGGCACCCACCTGTCAATCAAAGCCATGCTATTAATAGATTAAGCTTAGTATAATTGGAACAGGAGAGTTACAGTATATAAAAATGATCCTCAGTACAATTGTCATGATATAAACGTGTTTATTTCTTCTAGGCATTTTAATGTGAGGGCTCATGGTGATTCATTTTTTTGTAGCCAGCCTCAAGTGGACGTCCGAGGAACTGCAGTTTTTCATCCACAGACACAGAGGTTGACCCTTGGTTAAAAATAATGGTAATCTAAAGTTCTCTAAGCCTTAAAACACAAGTATGGAACCACTACTATAAACTACAAATCCCTGAACAGGAAGTTTTCTTCTCTGTCTCACATAAGATTACAAAACCTAGTGTTTCACTTTGGAGACTTTATATTTTAGAAACAGCCTGTTTTTAGAGTCCTTATTTCCCTGGCTGTATGCGTAAGCGCCCTTATTACTGTTAAAAACATTCATGCCTCCTTTTCTCCGTCTCTCCTCTCAGGATGACGGGCCGAGAGTTTTTCACTCGTTTTCCAGCTCTCTATCCGTTCCTGCTGAACCAGCTGGAGGAGGCTGCAGCCACGGTGGAAAGGTGAGATGGTCCTCCGTAATCCACACACACACACACGCAACACTCCACATTCAGCCCTTGCCATGACTTTTCACACTTTCTTAATGCTGTTATAGGTGTAATTTGCTCACATTTAAGCCATAAAAGATCATTTTTTGTTGTTTTCTTAAGCTGATTAAGCAGTGGAGGCCTCCTGCAGTGACAAAGAAAGTGACACTTTTCATCAGTCAAAACTCAATTTTCTCAAGTGGGAACATGAACTGTGAGTTAGGTAATTTCCTCTTATCAAGTAGCATTTCCCCAGATGGAGTTCTCATGTATTTTTCAGTTGCTCAACTGACTATTTTCTCAAAACATAACACTTTACGACCAAATAAAGCAAATGTCTTGTGGAGGTTTGGTTTTGTTTTCTTGCAGTGGGGAGTTGAGTCTACTGAGGTTCATTGGCCTTATCTTTTTAAGCTCAGCCCAAACTCCCTTTTTAAAAGCATTGGAGTCGTCCAACAGCTCCCCAGGCAGCCTTATCTTAATATGGATCCAATTAATTGAATGCTTTTTCAGACTGGCTCTTTCACAATTCCCCTCACTCCCTTCGACCCTTGTTAAAACATTCGCAAATTTCCCACGGAACCAGATCCCGGCTCGGCTCTTGACTTCCCACATCATCTCTGTGTATCGCGCCACCCAAACAGACCGACCGCACCACGCTGTAGCAATACACAGCAGGGACAGGAGGTAAGAGAGCTGCTGTTAGTGGTTTCAGAGAGTCCTGTGGACATTACAGTACAAGTGCATTCCCAAAATAGGTCCCAATATACGAAAGATTATAGAAATGAGATTTGGAACTACAAGGTTGCACTTTGGAGTCCGTGTACATCCATTATGTACTTTGTAATCCATCCTTCCTCCACCAATTCTCTCCGCACATAAATACTGAAAAGAGTCATGAATGAAAAACAAACCTGCATCCAGAGATAGAGCAACAGATTGCTATAACAGAATTTACAGCACCGGCAATCGGCTAAGAATATCCTGGATCAGGTCACGAGTTCTGCTGTGTATCAGATTGTCAGTGAGAGCAATAAATGATGTCCAACTGTGGATGGATTCTAACCTGGAAAAAAACAGCCTGGACTAGTCCAAAGTTTTTATTTATGAAAGACTAAAAATCACTTAAATGAACACTACGCACACTCCCCTCTTCGCCCACACCTACTGATTATTAGACGTTGTGTGTTTCTGTTTGTTTTAGTGAAAAAACGTCTGTCTATATTTTTATGTCCTTTTTCGTCTTGTATTCTTGGCTGTTCCCGTGGACACACGCAGAGCTCGTGTTGTCTTTGTTTTAGATTTCACCTCTTGGATTTATTTTTGGTCTCATCTCCTTTTCCTTGACTCACAAACTCCAGACCTCCAGTCGCTCTGTGTGTATGCACCTGCTGCTGCATTCGGCTTTTGAGGTTGCACCAAATTCAATTTCTGACATTAGTACACAGCAACGGAGACTGCCTCCTAATTCCTAATTATATATTGTCTAATTGACTTTTGTATATAATGTCAGTGTACCAAACTGAACCGTGTTTATCTCTCAAACTATTTCAGTACCAAATTTTATTCTGCTGTGCAGTGATTTGTTGCAGCATGGTCTTATCTGTCACTTCACTTCCAAAGAAAACAGATTTCAGACCGTATTCCAAGTATTTTTTTTTAAACAAAACTGATGATTTATTTCCCTGAGAGCTAACTAAATGGTAAGCTAAAGCTTTAGTTTACTTCAGAGCCTCGTCTTGGTCTCTGTTAGTACTACTTTCTAAATGAAGAATAAAAATACTTAAGGTCAGTGTTCTGTTTCCACTCTCTTTGAAAGATGTAGAACAGAAATAACCCTTTGATCAGACAACCCGGGTACTGGAGATGATTGAGGAGTTTAGGGAGAGGGCAGACATTCATGGAAGACCTCGACGTGGAATTTGAGAGTGCTATTAAATGCCACTGAGTCTCTTTTTCGTCCTGTCAAGTGTTTCGGCCTCCAGCTGTATCCGAACAAGGTCTAATACGTTTGCAATTGCCTTCTTATCTTCCCCCCCCCTCCTGTCTCTCTGCCATCACATCCTGTCACACATTGGACCGGTTACTAATTGAGCTGCCATTAAATTTCCCATCTTGCCGATCTCTGGCAGTCCCACTGGACACTTCTCTGTGTGTGTCTGTGTGCTGCTCAGTGAAGTAATGAAAAGCACAAGTTGTTTTCGCAGGTGGTCTGTTGTTCTTGTCTGTTGTGTGAGATCCTCACGATACACACACTCATAAACTTACAGACCGACGTAAAGTTGAACTGCAGGCGCTTCCTACATTGTAAACCGTGATGTTTTCACCTCACCCAAGCACCGCTGCTAAAGTTTGAGAGTGTTTTATTCATCAAGGTGAAGTAAAAGTCGTCCTCCAGCACTCACTGAAAGTTTTGGGGGAGTTTATTTCTGCTCCGTTCACCCCTCAAAGAGCTGGACTCTGAAACTGTAATGAAGGGCACAGCGTGGTCCTTCTCCATATTGGATACCTGGCATTCAAACATCATTTTCCTAACTTTGTCGCTCGAGTTCTCGTCCGTTTTTCCTCCATTTTCCTCCCTCCTTCCTTCGCTGTGAGTGTGTCAGAGTGAAACTGTGAAACCGCTGGCAGAGACGGTCAGTTTCCATTCTGACTCAGTTGGCAGTGATGAGATCTGGATGGAGGAAAAGAGGGAGGTGAAAAGCTCAGCTCAAGGACGGATGAGGAGATGACTGTATTGGGGTGGGGGTGGTTTTAGATATGCAGTGTGTATCAAAGTACTGGAGGAATGAAGGCTTGTTTTGATTTGGAACATCAATTTTATGTGGTTTTCATGTGTCAGCCATATTGCTGTTTAATCTGGATTCAAAAAATGAACAACACATTAGAACTGCAACCAGACTATTTATTTTTATTAGCTAGCTACAGGATGTCAACAAAAATGACAAAATAAAGGACTTTGTAATTATATTTTGAGATGCTGGGAAATACACTCACTTTATTGCCAAGAGTTAGACGAGAACATCAATACCAGTCATGTTTGTTTACATATGAAGCTAAAGCTAGCATGAAATTAGCTTAGCTTTGCATAAAGTTTAGTTCCATCACATCCCAACTTGTCGGTTTTACATTTGTGACTGAGTGAGCTTCAGAGGTGCTGATATATGGACTTTATTCTACTTTGGACAGAGCAAGGCTAGCTATTCAATCTACTTTCAGTCTTGATGCTAAGCTAAGCTAAGCGACTGAACTGCTGGATCTATCTTCATTTTTAGCATACATACATGAGAGGTATCAATCTTCTTGTCTAACTCTAAGCAAGAAAACTTATGAGTTCCCCTGAATGTCAAACTATTCCTGTATCACAAATCTCTCAAAGTGTGCTAGAAAATGGAAAATAGTCATTGTTCTAATCAAAACTCCTCAAGGAGGTCACATTCTTGAAAAGCCTTGTTCTTTGTAGTCATAGTCATTGTGTCTGACCATTTTATGGGAAGATGACAGGCCAGACAACCAAATATGAAGAGTGCACAATGTAATGATCAAAGACGTGCTTGATAATAGCTGAGTGGTTTACAGCAACCCTTTACCGGCCAAGTTAAGTTTATTTGTGAGATTCAGTATTACATTGTCTT
This sequence comes from Sciaenops ocellatus, assembly GCA_033000465.1. Classification (NCBI taxonomy): domain Eukaryota; kingdom Metazoa; phylum Chordata; class Actinopteri; family Sciaenidae; genus Sciaenops; species Sciaenops ocellatus. The sequence goes on along the minus strand of CP136872.1, from coordinate 5,785,994 downwards.
CATAGACTGAACAGTCCTGCATCAGCAGTGGTTGCTAACCAAAGCCATGCTATCTCAAGGTGTCAGTATGCATTTGCTGTCCAAAAGTGTGCACCATGATCCCAATTTGTGTAATTTATAAAGTCTGTCCCTCCCTATGACGGTAGAGTTTTCACCCCATCTATTAGTGTGACCATTCGAAACAAGTTTTGCCTTCAGCTTACTTGCGAGCTAGTTTGTTTGAAGCATACTGAACACTTAAAACAAGGAAAACTTCCCCAAACACTGTGTTACATTCAGAATCCGGGAGAAACCTCATAAGCAATACAAAGATAGATCCCAGAGTCCAATATTTGACGTTTAATGAAACAGGCCAAAAAAGCAAATAGATCCTCCACTTCATACATTTACACAGTTGAAGCTAATGTGAAGATTTCAGGTGACGTCAATGTCTGGGTGTTAAAATCTGACCGTCTGTTTGTGTGTGTGTGTGTGTGTGTGTGTTTAGTGACAGTGGTCAGGTGAAGCTTCACCCCAGCCTGTTCCTGCTGCTGCTGGTGCTCAGTCGACTCTACCCTTCTCCCATGGATGGATCTTCTTCACCTCTGGGACTCGCTCCTTTCATGCCCTTCATCATTAGGTAGGTGTCACACACACACACACACACACACACACACACACACACACACACACACACACACACACACACATCTCTATTATCTGTGTGGCTGTCTGTCATCACCATCTGTGTTATTTCTTTGCTCGTCTTGTGATCGGAACAAGTTCTTCTAGCGTTCGTTTTATTCCTATGCATCTGTCAAATCACTTTCATCCATCATGAAGTAACCTTGAGCATGAATTTCATCTCCTTAGCTGCTCCCAAGAGGAGCTGCTCAGTGACCGGCGGTACAAAATGCAGTACGTGAATGGGTGTAATGCTCTCCCTGTATCAGCAGCTCCTCCCTTGTGTCATCACTATCAATGAGAATGTGTTTCCAGTCATGTCGAATGCTTATACAGAGGTTGAAAAGAAACTCTAGCACGGGGAATGTTCTATCAAGTGCAAGAGGGTCACACACCTGCTCTCTCAGCCATGATAAACCTCTCGATCAACGTTTCTCTGAACCAGAACTCGTTCTAAGTATAGAACAATCAGCAAGACAAAACACCTGCAGTCTAAACATTACTGTGTGTGTGTGTGTGTGTGTGTGTGTGTGTGTTCTTTTTTTATTCTGTTTGCACAGGTGCTTCTGCATCTTTTATATAAACGTCAGTCTCACTCTTTCTTTGCCGTGTTTTTGCTTTTTGCCTTACGCTCACCAAAGTTATGTATCATCCAAGAAAACGCTTTAAAATAAGAAACCTGCAGTCCGTGTGTGACTTTGAGCACTAAGACAAAACACCTGCCTCGTTGGAGTTTCTGTGTTGCTGCATGTGCCGTGTTGTGTCGCGGCGGTTGATTAGATTGCGGCTGGTTTTATCTGAACTCCACTCACTGTTTACCGGGGAGTAAAGCTTCCAGGCGAATGGGAAACTGCGGCTCCAGCCTTCATTTTTGACATTCCTGACACGGAGAAAGCTACAAATATTATTGGTTAATGTTCATCTCCTCCTGCACCTGCAAATAGAACCGAAGCTCGTACGTCTGAACACGCATGCATTTGTGTTCGACCTTCATTGACATAACACAGCTTTCTTTACCTTCACAGCCACACGCTAATCTAAACCGCAAACCTCTCAAAGATGTTTTCACTACACCTTAAAATACATCTGTACACCCTACACTTTTGTACAATAGTAAATAAGACTTTTGTGCTTTGCAAATGTGTATAAAATAAAACCACGGGAGTCGAGGTGGTAGGGCAGCAAAACACTTTTTGCCAACAAACGCAGCTGGTAATGTTTTGTGGATGGAAAGCCAGCCAAGGGGGAGGCGATGAGATCTTCCTCACGTGTCACGCTCTCAGGTGAACAGAGCCGGAGGTAGACTCGGTGTGTATCAGAAGACACAGTCTACACCCTCGGCCAAAATGTAAAACATCGCATAATCTGTTCAGACAAGCTTTTAAAACATAAAAAATCTTTAATGAATTTAAAAGCTCTTCATTTTGTATGCTGAAGCTCTGCACAAAGGAAAGATTATTTCCACTTGGATTATTATTTATAATGTCAGCATGACTTTAAAAGTGCAAAGTTGAGTTCATCTGCAGTGTAACTCTCTGTGCCAGAAGACGTCTGTTGAGCTGAATGCAGCTGGAGAAGAAGAATTGTGTGCTGGAGTGTGTGCTGTAAGAGCGTGTGTGTGTGTGTGTGTGTGTGTGTGTGTGTGTGTTTGTGTGTGTGTGTGTGTGTGTCTGTGTGTGTGTGTGTGTGTGTGTGTGTGTGTGTGTGTGTGTGTGTGTGTGTGTGTGTTTGTGTGAGGAGAAGGGGATGTGTAAGACCTTGAGGTTGGAATGCTCCACTGACGGTTTAGATAACAGTACTTGAGCGTGGTTATTTTTTTCGTCAGTGTATCTATTACTGATGTGTATTGGTAAATGTTGGTAGTACACAGGTGATATATAAATATCATGTTGTTGCATGCTTTGTGACTTTGTGACTTGTGGTATTGTTTGGGAATTTGGTTGTTGTTACAATGATAAACCCGATATGTTTGTCTGCTGCTCCATTACAGCTGACTAGACTTATTAATAGATTGATGAACAGCTCCTCAAGGTAACGCTTTGTAGAAATTGGTATTTTTACGATGTGTCGCTCCCAGTTTCAAAGAGCAACATCACTATGGTAAATATGTACAGCTGTATATGTTTATATGTTATGATTGTATTGCTTATGATCAAAGGCTAGCAAGCCGACAACTTTGCTAACAGCCACATAACATAAGACATCAGCAGCTAGCTAATATTAGTTACTAGTCTAACAGCAAGAAGCCCAGCTCGGCGTCTGTCTTTCAGCCTTTTATGTCATGATGCTCTCGCCAGCGACTAAAAGTCAGTCCCATATTTAGTCTTGTCCCATGGTCTCTCGCTCAGTCACTTTTGTTTTCTCTTCTTAACTTCCTCTGTCAATGTCCTCTTCAGTCTCTTTACATTTACATTTACATTTAGTTGTTTAGCTGACGCTTTTATCCAAAGCGACTTACAGAGAAGGGAACAATCAAGGTAAAGTGCGATAAGAAAGCGTTAGTGCAACATTGCCTCTAGTGCAACATTGCCATTGCCTCGTCCATAACAAAACGCCTGTAGTACAAACACTACCACTCCTCCAGTGCTCTGAGCTCACAGTCCAGTCAGCATGACTAAAAAACTGAGCTAACATTAGCTAACAGCAGCTGTAGTTGGTGGCCGTTTATTTTACTGTCCATGAGGAAACTCTGTAAATGACTCTGCTGAGCCTGGTTACGTTGGCCATTGCAGTTTTGGTGCCCATTGTTGGTACTTACACTCCCCTGGTGTTCTGAACTCTCAGACTGTGCAGCCTTGCTAACAAACATTAACTAACAGCAGCTACAGCTTGCAGGAGTTTACGCTACTGTCCATCAAGAAACTCTAACTCATTGTCAGTTGTCATTGACATCAGAGGTAAAACCAGAAAACATTTTCTCCATAAAATCTGATCTAGTTTGACCAAAATAAGTGAAATAATTCATGTGATAAGACAGGCCTGTTTGTACATGCTAATAAAGTAGATCAGGTTTAATGAATTACCTTGGTAATCAAAATTGCTTATAGTTGACAGACATTTTTCGGAAATTGCCCCTGAAAGCACATTTTCAGCCTAAATTTATAAATATGAAGAAGGTATAAAGTCAGGTATCATCATCGTCAGAGTTTTTTGGGAAGCTTCCCAGCAGAATCATGCGCTAATATTTCCATATATAAACTTTAATGTTGCCGTTAATTAAAACTGGAGACGTTTTTCTTGCTTGGCTGAATCTCAAAGTTAATCAGAAAGCTAGACAGCTCCACTCTCACCGAGACACCCTACATTTGTCCCGTATGCCTTAATGACCTTCTGGTCAGGAGGTGACAAATGGAAAGTGAAGTGGGATCACAGTGTCTGGGCTGTAAACACGAACAGTCACCATTTGAAGCTGCAGAGTTCCCTTTTGCAGCGTAAAGAACACGTAAATCCTTCCAAATCAGTTATCAGTGAACTGATTTACCAGCTTTTTATTTGAACAAGTCGGTAATTTAGTGAAATCTTTAGATAATTCCTTAAAGAATCCGACCCTGGTGGATGTAGTTAACAGGTCCGTAGCTCGAGGACTGACTCGCTGGCTGACTCTTACTGTCAGAGAAGGTATGCTGCGCACACATCCACCCAAATGAAGCCCACATGTTGGAAATGTTAAATATAGCCCAGCTCTAATTTCTTTGGCTCCAGCCGTGTTTCTCTTCACCAAGCCCCCATCCCCCAACTCATCTTCCCCAGGCGTGTGCGACGTGTCTGATGAGTTTGACAACTATCACCCCCCCTCCCTCCCTCCCCCTCCACCTCCTCCACCTCCTCCACCTCACCCTCTCTCCTTTCCTCTCTCCATATGATCTGACCCGCCACCTTCAAGGATTAAATGTAGCTTAGCTCCTCTTCTGTTAACAGGACGGAGTATGGTGTCTAATAATTCTTCCCCAATAGCCCCCCATCACACCACACAGCACTTGATCTTTATACACTCCCACCACCAACATGTTGAGGCATTCCTTTGCTGCCTGGCCCCGGCATGCGTCACACCTGCCCTGAGTAATGACGAAGAGAATGGCGATGATGACGACAAAGAGGCACATTTATTCTAATAATTAACGGCTGCTTCATTCCAGCCCTCAAAGTCCTGATATCTGGTGAACAGTTTATCTTCTCTCTTTGAATATCTCTGTTTCAGATTCTGTCTTTTTCCTCTCCCTCTGACTTCATGATAGTGATTTACGCGATATCCACTCCGAGCATATCTCCTCGCCCTCCCTGACTCACTCACTCACTCCCTTCCTTTCCTTTCTCGTCCTCGCTGCCTCATATCTCATTTCTTTTGAAAGGGCACGGTAATGCCCGTAAACTCGAGGCAGACTTCAAAAAGACCACTGTCACTTCCTTCCCAGCAGTGACCTCAGAGTATTTCACATCATTTTAATCATCTTGTTTATGACCGGCTTTTTAAACATGATGTGCAGAATTTATATGTGATTACAGCAGAGCTGGAAGGTAACTAAGTAACACAAGTGCTGTACTTAAGTACAATTTAGAAGTATTTTACTGGATTACTTATACTCCTTAAAACTTCCCTACACGTACTTACAGATGATCATCTTATAAAAATTCATTCACTGTCAGATTTAACTACCCAATGATCTATAAAGTCAAAATTAGTTATTAGAACATGAGATATCCTGGTGAAATTAGTCTAATATACAGTATGTGTTGCTTTCAACTTATTATATTATTTAGTCATTTAACAGAAATAATATTTTGATAGATTCTTTGAATGTTACCTTGTTTTTAGCTGTTTGGTAGAGTAACGCAAGCAATTTGAAGATGCCAGAATGGCTTCTGGGCATTTCTCACGTTTTACTGTCCAAACAACAGACAGATGAATCAATAAAAATAATCACTTTTATTCACCTTGAAGCCTCAATTTGCTCCAAATTAACGCAGACATACTTTATATTGGTTTTCTAAGTGGACGTCAGACATGAGCGAACTGTGTTTACAGTCCATGTTCATACATTTTACTGTATTTGGACAGATTAAGAAGTTTGCAGGTGTCTTTTTTTTATACTCCCTCGGGGGGCACCAGAGTCAGACATTTTTCAGTTCTGCAGTCTTTTCACAGTAAACAAACATCAAACATAAATAGTTTGGATTATAAAGTAAAAGCTGTTCAGACAGCTACACCTCATTCATACATTCATACATCATAATTATTTTAATTTTTACAGACTTCTCCTCCTAACTTGCACTAACTACATTGTTCAGCGACAGACTTTGTTGCTTGGGCTTGTTTAGCTGACATGGAACATACAGTCTCTGTGGAGGAAACGATTCTCCCAGTTCTCCAAAATGAGGCCCAGATGAGTCTCTCCTCGTCCATGCCAGTCAACAGTCTGCTATGACCCCACAGGGGACGGCCCCGTTTCTAAAATTACACCCTTCCAAACTGTCATTTCCTTTCGCAAAAGTGTTTCAATGGGACAAATTAGCACAGATAGTTAACATATGGGCCCCAAATTGGAGCTGGGAGGGGTGGAAAGTGAGAATGGTCATGGATTTTGGTCATTAGACGTGTTGGTGTGTGAGTGTGTGTGAGTCTGTGTGTGTGTGTGTAGAAGAGAGAGAGAGGCTTGTGCACATAAATTCATATGTACAGACACGTAAAGCTCAGGAATGCAAACTGTTGTCTTACAGGGTCTTTGGTTGTCTGTCTGGCCATAGGTGGGTGTGTGAGAGTGTGACAGTGTGTGTGAGGGGAGGCATGCTCACAGCAGGTGGAAAAGCATTTGTTGACAGTTGACTTGTTGCACAGCCCTCTCTTTGTTTAAATCCATATTGATTTCAAGCCATCTTTCACGTTCTCCATCTCAGAGCGGTCAAACTATCAGGGAATTTTTTTTTTGTGACAAATTATTTTCACTGCTCGCAGACAATTGTTTCTCTTCCTCACACACTCAGCGTAGATTGCACACAGCTGTATGTGTTGGTGTCTTCACACATATCTCACCTCTCACTCATACCAAAGCCGAAAAAAGCGAGCTTCCTTTTCATCTCTGCATACCGATGCAGTGATGGATCGGTGTTTCTCATTTCTCTGGAGCGGTTCGCCGAATTTTCCATAGTGAAGCCGAGCCGCTTGTTCCTCCACAGTCGGCTTTAAATGCCATTACAAATGCCTGCAACATGCACGTCTTTCGTCCTGTGCGCTTGCCAAAGCTCCCATTAGACCGTACCGTATGTATGTATTCAATATACTCACTGTACTTGTACGGCCTGTTTGTTGCCCTCAGACTTGCAGCCATATTCTTTTTTTTTTTTTTAAAGATTATTTTTTTGGCCTTTTCAAGCTTTATTCTGATAGAGACAGCTGAAGAGTGACAGGAAATGTGGGGAGAGAGAGATGGGGAATGACATGAGGGAAAGAGCCACAGGCCGGACTCGAACCCTGGGCTCCCGCAGCAAGGACTGAGCCTTCGCACATGGGGTGGCTGCTCTACCAACTGAGCTAAACACCGGCCCTGCAGCCGTATTCTTTGGGTGAAACACAGCTACAGCAGGATTCTGTGGTGCAGAAGTTTACTTTGTGAACCTTCCCAGAATGTGAACAACTCCATGTTGAACTCGCCTGGAGAAAAATAAAAGTGCAGTTATCGGTAATTAGTCATTTAAGATCTTGCAATAGTGTAACGATGTCCATTTGGCCCCCTGACAGCCAAACATCCGGTGTCCAAAACTTAAATTTAGGAAAACTTTGAATACACGTGTCAGAGTCACTGAGTAGTTTCTGGATAATGATGGAAGTTTTGAACATTTTGTCCCTATTGAGCCTCTGTAGAAATGTTTTAGCCATGTTACCAGTATGGATGACAAGGTCGCTCAGTCTCTACTCTTTATTCTACAGACAATCAATATTACTGGCTTAGATGGTTCCCCAGCAGCTGGTTAGCAGTCTTTATGCTAAGCTAACCAGCTGCTGGCTGTAGCCTTGAATTTCACAGACAGACGTGAGCAGGAGTGTCACAATTCTTCAGACCTTCAGTCTTTATTTCGAATGCTCTAACAGTTCTTTATATTTTCTAATTCTCTTAATAAAGCTAATCTACATGGTGTCAAGTGTCATACAACTACGTCTATGTTTGGAATGTCAAGACCAAATTAAAATACTTCATTTAAATAACAAAAACTTACAATTAGGAACAAACTGTTTAACAGAAAAACTGGTTGACTGAAAGTTTTACAACAACAGCTCACCTGCCTGTACTGAGAGAATTTGGTACTCTAAATTAAAAGCTCATTTTGATTGATTTTTGATATAAAAGTGATATTGTGACACCACTAGACATGAGAGCGGTATTGATCTGATCAAAATGTCGACTATTCCTTGCAAACATGAAGACAAAACAGCTAAAATTGTCCGATTCCTTGAGTAGGGGTCGCTCTTCCTCTGCCTCTTCCACTCGTCTCCGTCCTCCTCCTCCTCGTCTCATTCAGGTCTTGGTCACGTCCTTCCCTCATGTCAGCTATGGCAGTGTTATGACACTGGAGAAGGAAAGACGAGCAGCTTGTAAACAAGGTTAATTTTAGTCTGCACTCAGGGTGACTGGCCACATTCTCCATCACCGGCCGATCCTGGGGGGAGAGGCGAAGCTTGAAAGTTCGGTCATGATTTGAAAATATTTGATCTTGAGTTTATCAGTCATCGGCTGGCCTGGGAGCTGTTTAGGTTGTGGTCATTTTCCTTTGCAACAGAGGGGAGAAACAAAGAGGGCGAGAGAGATGGACACGTTACATAGTGTATACATAAAAATAGCAGTGAAGCGTCCAAGTGAAATAAGTCGTGGGTCATCCTGAGAATTTATCCGTGACATAATGTGGCTGGAGTGCAAAATAATATTGATAATTAATAGTGATAATAGACACAGTAATTACATAATTTTTCATAACAAAGTTGCAGCTGTAAAATAAATTGAACTCAGCGGTTACAATAACAACCCATGAGCTACGATAACGGGAATCATTATTACTTCCTCCATTAACGCAAACATACGACATAATGCGGCTAAAAGATTATGACAACAACGCAGCTATCCATGTTCCATGACTGTAATAACTTTTCATGACACTTATGTTGCAACCGTGTGTGTGTGTGCTCTGCAGATGCGGCCGCTCAGCGGTGTATCGGACCAGAGAGATGGCGGCTCGAGCACTCGTCCCCTTCGTGCTGGTCACCCAGGTCCCGTCCACCATCCACACTTTACTGCAGGAGCTTCCCTCAGAGCCCGGACCCAAAATCCAACACAACCACATCCATGGCACTCTGCTGCAGGTCTGCACCCACGCACACATCAACATAAACCAATGCACTCATATATACATAACATATGCCGTAACATTCTGCGGGGGCTGTAATCACACGTCCCCTAAATGACCACAAGTGTTTGTTTAGGGATGGGAACCTCAGGTGGAATCAACCCCTGTATGTTGTGCTTTCATACAAAATGATATAGCGCACACACAAACACACAAACATACACACACATACACCAAAACTGGGTTTTCTGGAGCTTTCATTTGCATGTTACATTCTTCTTCAGTTTGCTCATCTGTCATGGGTCTGACCTTACATGTCACCTGAGAAGAGGCAGTTTTATATCATTGGGAGGTTATCGTGGCCTGTTTGAGCACCCAGGCGTCATTGAACCCACCTCGGTTCCTCTGACGGTCCATGTCTTGCTGAAGCTGATTTTTAGATCAGCTGGGAGGTGGAAGAGTCAGGACGAGACAGCAAATCCACCAAACTGAGCTTCACAACAGCGCTTCAGAAACCTGTCATGGATACTGCATCCAAGTTTTATACAGTCTATGGTCATATGAGATGATACGTGGCACAGTACAAGCTGAAACTTGTATTAGATTTGGGTCTTTCATGTGTGATGTGCAGCATTAATTAGGGGCAGGGGGAGACCTCCTGAGTGGGGAATATCACGTCACGGTTGCCAAGAGAGACAAACAACCATTCACATTCAGACCTACGGGCACTTTAGAGTCATTGTTTAATCTGTTAAGTGCATTTCTTTGGATTGTGGGTGGAAGCCAGAGTACCCACAGAAGGCCCGAGCTGAGGTTCGAACCAAGAACCTTCTTGCTGTGAGGCTAACCACTGCACCACCCTGAATATGATCCATGTAGGGAAAATGAAGCAACAACAGTTTGCTGATGCTATAAGAACTTTATTTTACAAAATTCTTGCATCCTCTTTTTATTAGTTGTTTCCCCTGTCATTGTAAATGATTGATACAAATTGTGGGTGGTGGGCTGGGAATGTGAATCAGTTTGTCAAGTAGGGCATGTCTAAAGATCTACACACTGCATGCTACTTATCAGCTGCTTTTATAAGATGATAAAGACATACATCTAAAAATAGAGACTGTTCAGAGCTAATAAAAGCAGCTTCATACTTTATTTGCGTTTGGGATTAAATGTCCTCACTTCGTATGAGTCTCTAATCTTTTCATTCAGGTTCAAACATGAAGCACACACAGCTCACAGCTGGACCTGAGAGGTTTTCATCCAACAAAGACAAAATATAAAATGCAATTACCAAAGCAGTTATCATAACACATATATGTGCACACCCACACAGAGATTATAGATACGGTGCATCAAGCCTCAACACACACACACACACACACACACACTCCCTGTGAGTCCCACACACCCTGTTTCTACACAGAGCCTGTCCAGACAAGGCGGTTATCGCAGGGTAAATACCAGTGTTTAGTTCTGTCATCACACTCTGACAAACACAACCAAACAGTCTGCCGGTAATATCAACACACACAGAGGGAGAAGGGGAGAGGGAGTTTCCCCTCAGCCTTTTATTGAACACCACTGATGGGGGTCGGTGAGGGAGGCGGGGGTGTGGAGCGGTAAGAACAGGGCCGAGGGGTCAACACAAAGAATGAAAACTGCAACGTTTCCTTCAAGATTTCTGCCTTTTCTTCTTGATGGAGCACTTATGGTTTGGTAGCGGTCTGGACTGCAGGGAGGTCCGCTGTGGGATGAAGGCAAAGGATGGTGAGGAGGAGGAGGAGGGGAGGTGGGCCTCTTAAAGGCTTAGAGGAGATTTCAGAGAGGAGAGTGGATTTTAGTTTGCGTTCCTGTCATAATGTGGCTCTTCCCCAGATGTCTCCTGATCTGTCCCATCTCCATCTGGGCTCCTCGTCTCTCCTTTTTCTCTCTTTCTTTCTCTCTCCTGTCTTTCCATCCTTCTGCTACACCCTCTCTTCATTCACACTGTTTCCCTCCGCCTCCCTTTCCCAAACAAAAGGCCGAGCTCACATTGTGTGCTGACCTGTGTAATTTAGCTGTATGTAATTGATGTTGTAACACGAGGTAGCTTCTTTGTGCGTCATGTGTGTATTGTATCACCAGCTACCTGTTTTCTCTTTACTTTGTTATACAGCAGCTTTGTATAAACCTTCAGTAGTCCAAGTAATCTTAGGAGTGACAACCTGATTTACATTTACATGTACTGCACGGTACAATACAGGACTAGACACAGACCTACAACGTGGCACACAGTCATTTAATGTCTCACACACTGCAGCGTAACTCACTATGGTGCGAGTTCTGGTCAACGTTCAATTAAAGTGTAGTTCTGTAATGTTTAATTCATACAAAGATTTACAAAGACTATTGAGATAATAAACAATAACTGATTCTTTTGTACAATGAATAAGTGCTGCAACTAGAATTGTTTTTTATCACTGAATCAACTGAATTAAATGATTTGCCAATAAAAAATTCAAAATTAACAGTTAATCAGTTATCAAAGTATTGCTCATTAGTTTTCAGATGACTGTCACTAATTCGTGTTAACCCTAGTATGAAATAAAATAGCTTTCCAATACACTTAAATTTACCCTTGTACCTTAGAGTCATCCCTGCAAATAGACTATACTATGAATTTTATTTAGCGGCCTGCACTCTGATAGCCATTGGCACATTCAAAGCAGCTCCCGCGTAGTTACTGTCGCTACGTCGGATATTGTTTTGGTCAACAATATGGTGACGTCTACATCTTTCTGTCACAGTATTGTAGCAGAAAGATGGCAGAAAGTGTTTGTGCTCAGCTGTGATTGGTGAACTGAGGAGAAAGGGGCAGTGCCCAGGATCGGGTCATTCATCTTTTACCCCATTTGACATTTCTTTCTTTTTTTCCTAAACATCCAGAAGAGAGAGTGAAGTATATAGAACATCACACTCGCACAAAAATGTCTGTACAGGTTATAGCACAGCTGATGCCTGCAGCACCTCCTTGGCCATTTAATTTCCTGTTTCCTTCTGCCCATCAGACTTCACACGCTTTCTCTGCAGCTTCACTCGACCTATGAATACATAGAGCATCTTTTAGGGATGACTGTGGGAATACAGTTTGGTCAGTTTAGGCAGTCTGCTTCCCCGGTTAAAGTAGTGGGGAAGTTGAATTCACAGACATTAGAAACTCGGGAAGCTTTTAAGACTCTGGCTAAAGTCAGCACAAAGGTGTCACCACCATTATTTTTTTTTTTCTATCTGCTCAGGAACAACAGATGCAATTTAGCTGTTAGCTAATTCTGGTGCAGTTGCTTTAAATTGCTTGTTGTCCCTGTAAAAATAAGCAAATATAATAATTCTTTTCTGCTGGAAAACACAAGAAATAGCTCACCTCAGCACATGTATAAGGGAGTAATGTCATATTTTTGTCCTTGTATTGATAATTCTTCAGTATTATAGTATATTCATTGTATTCATGTAGCCTGTTACCAATTTCCTTACAAGGATATTGTGTTAATTCTTGTAATTCTGTAAAATATTTGCATATTTCTTAAAATGTTATTTACAAACTAAAACTGTGAGCAGTCAAAACACACATTCATCTATTTGAATGCCTCTGTTCAACTTTCAATAACTCTTTCAGACATATCCTCTTTTCTGTGTTAACCAATAATTAGATTGGCCATGTCATATATACAGTTCATATGAAAGACTCCAAACCTCTAATTTCCTCCAGTTTTTTAATTGCCTCGAGCCCAAATGAAGAAAGAGAGAACAGAAAATAAAAAAAATAAAGTTACGATTCCAGGAAATGACCCATTCACAGCCCATGAAAGAGTGAATTGTGAATTGTGCAAAGAAAAGGTTACTTGCAATTTATTTTTTTCCAAACTTCTATAAAATTCTTTCCTAATTTGTTGTTGCCGTTTCCTTTTTTAGGTCACACAGTAGAACACACTAACACAGCTTCTTCATTCAGTTCATTAAAACAGTATAGCACATGGACTAAATTCATTTGATTCATGCAGTTCTCTGAGTCCGAGACAGTAGTGATAATGTTGTGTCTATCTGTAACCAAGCTATAGATAGCACATGTGTAGGTCAGTGGGGGGCATTATGGAGAAGATGGAGGCAAATATTTAAGGAGTGTCTGGCTGTGGGAAGAAGGGCAGGGCTGCCATAGCAGGAGCTTGTAGAGCTGTATGCAGGTGAAGTGGTCTAAACATAGTAAAAACAGAGATAGAGGTCTGCAAGCGTACGTGTGGAGGGGAGCATCACACACAGAAACACTGATAGAGGAGATAGTGGCCATGGAGTGTGTCTGTGAGCACTAACCACACACACCGGCGGTGTGTTTATGCCCAGATGATGAGGACATTGTGTTTAGCCTTAGGAGATGCCTAATGTATGTTAATATGCTTCATTTTGTGTATGTGTGAGTGCGTAACAGGTAGCAGATGTTTCTGCTTGAGGGAGAAATGACTTCCTTTGTTATTGTCAAAGAGCAACTGTTAAAAGTCTGGAGCTGGGAACCATCACAGCTACTGAGGCAGGCTGTACCACCCTGCTGACTTTCTCACACACGGTGAAGAGGCCTGATAACCGCACACAAGAAACTGTTTCCATTTCTTGTGCTCAACATTTCCGAGCCCAGGTCATTTCCCCTGATGTTCATGTCTTCAACGTTACTTCTATGCTAAATTAAACAGTATAAATCAAATACAAGTAGACCTCTATTCATGACCGACTTGCATTTGTATTGTACAACTATAGTAAAAAGCCTCACTAAGCAGAATCACATCGAGGTTCAGGACCTCTGGTGGTTGCATGATGATGATAACCCCAAATATCTTTCCAGAAATACAAACACATACATTTATTTTGCAGCTGCTAGTTGCAATACCGGTTTTCACTTCTTCCTATCAGTCCCAGTGGGACGCCGGCGTCTCGCTCACTGTTTAAGTGAAGCTTGCAAACAAATCCATTGGTCAATTTCGCTATTTCGCTCAACACCAACAAATAGTTAGCCTCTGTTATGTATTGTTTATGATGATTTGGAAATAATTCACAGTGTATTAGTTGACCCTTGACCCCTATGAAGTCAGAAAGGTTACTGTTTGTTGGTTTTATTTATTGGTTATGAAGCTGTAGAGTCAGATCATAGTTTCTGTCAGTCTCACTAAAAAACATTGAGGGGTCCCAGGACTTAAAGGGTTATTTTATGCTGTATTATAATAGTCATGCATTTGCCATATGCTATGGCGTATGTTTGCAGTAGGTATGCCTTGGTGGTTACTGATCACCCACTGCCCAAACTGAAATGTTTTGGCTCCAGTAAAGGCCTGGTTTAAGCGCACAACGTCATGACACAGTGGTTCTTAAAAGTTGGTGATGTGGTGATTGCTTGCATGACTAGCCTGAAAACGTTCAAAAATGTTCGCTAACATGACAGTAAATTCTCATATTCTTCTCAAGAGACCAGTTTGTATTTCACCGGAGCAGAATTATATAATAGTGATGGTACAACACAGCTGATGGGCTTTCTCTGTTTAGGACCATCAGGCTAACCGTCAAAGGTCAGCAGGAAGTCAGGTTGCTTTTCATCAACAGCACAAATCTGATTGTCAGAGTTGAACTTGATGTGAAAAGGTCAACTGGGTTTACTTTGTCCCCACGAACACATGTACTGATCAGAGAAATTCCTTTGAAATGAACTGATTCACCATGAAATGTTTTAAATGCTGGGGAGACTTGGCCTTGACAGACACAGACCCTGCAGTGTTTTGCTGTTTGAAAAACTCTTGTGACAACATTTGACTGATTGAAAATTACTGTAGATTCTCTCAGGATAATAAAACATATTTAGGTAACATGATCACATAAGATAAAACTGATATGAGACTTTGAATGAAAGGCCAAGATTGGTCTGATTTATTGGTTTAACTCCAGGCGGTTCGATTAAGCCTCTTGTCTTCTGATAAAGCATCTTAAACACATTGGAATCACTTCAGTCACTCCAACATGCCCCAAACCTCTGTTGATACAACCAGAACCAAGCTTAACAAGCCCATCAGACAGACCGGCACTAACCCAACCCGACACAGGACTCGGCTCTCGACACGCGCCAGCAACAGCCCTCGCCCACAATGCCTGGTACAGGCCAGAAGTATTAAAACTGCGGCCTGTGGTGGTTTGAGGAGGGCCAGCTCGTCGGATGTAATCCTTTGTGTATTTCCACAACAGAGGCTAAATGAGACGAAGGAGAAGGAGGCTCGAGAATTAGGACTATCGCGTTTTCCTTCCCTCTGGCGGCAGCGATGTTGCTGTTGTTTTCCCAAAACGCATTCTTCTCTGCGCTCTTCCAATAATTATCTTTTGGTCTGCTGTTATGACGGCTGCCTTTAGCAAGTGGTCTGCCTGGGCTTTCTGAGAAAACCCTCAGGGTTGGACTAGAGAAAGAATGTGTGGGCCTGAAAACCCAAGCGTTTTTTTTAATATGACATGAGATGTGTCTAATCTGAAAGGAATCTGAAGGTGTTTGAGACCGGTGTGGAACATTAGCCTTGAAGTTGTACAATTGTAAGCTAGCTGGGCACCAAAAGGAAGTCTTCCATGTGCTGTGGTTACGGACATGGATCAACGATAACATTACTGTAGAGTTGACCACTCTATGATCCTTCTTTTCTGCCTCAGCTGAGTTCCATGTGGTGTTTAAACAGAAATGGAGAGCCTTTCTATATTCATATTGCATCAAGTAATATTGTAACCATTCACTTGTGTCTAATATGGAATTAAAATTGATAAGTAACTTCTTCTTATCTCTCTTATGACTACCTGCAAAAAATCAAGGACGCTGACCTTAATTCACAAAATAATCTTAACTCAAGGTCCTCTTACTAGCTTTTCCCAGAGCTTTCAACAGCATTTTGTATTTTGTATCCAAAGTTCCACACTGGGGTTTCATGATGATAACTATATTTTCTGGTGAAGACTGTAAGATTTGGCTGAAATTTCCCAAAAAAGTCTAGTAAGTGAACCTTTAGTTCAACTAAAGGTTCACTTACTAGCTTTTTTTGGGCAATGTGAAGTATCCTTTAACCACACAATAACCACACAATAACCACACAATAAGCAATATCCCTTAAAGATGCAATAAACATGCTTCCCCCTCTGTTTTATTGAGTTCAAGAATTCATTTTCCACATTCAGATTTAGTGGATTTTTAGAAACAGATCATCTGCAGCAGTCCTCCGGAGTGACTGTGGACTTGACATTAATTGACACATACGCTCCAGACTGTAAGCTAATATTTCACAAAGTAGTGGTGAGCGAAAGTGGTCAGAAAGTAAGCTTTGTTTTCTCTTTTATTGGACCGTGTAGTTGTGTCTACATGTAATGTAAAGAGGACTGTCCCATTATGTCTCCTGCTGAATGTAGAATAAAACAATAGAGTACAAACCACTGTAATGTAATTATGTACATTGAGTTCACAGTCTGAGCTGAAGAAACTGAAAGTGAACTGACCTCTGGCTTTTAGTGGTCTTGTTGTTGCAGCTCATATTTTACTGCTTTAGGAGACACTCGCAGGAGTGATGACAAGGTGCTACTGAATGTCACCCGTCCACACACACACGCACACACACACAGCTCATGCTGCCAGTACAAAAATACATATGCGTCTCTGGACATAATGGAAATAACAAACAGGTCCCTTTGGGACTAGTCGAGATGCACTGCTGTAACTTTTGACAAAGATGTAATGACACAGTCCGTGCATGCACACACAGACATACACACGCCACTAAATTACTCGTTGTCACGCCCATGTGGATATGCATATGTGAGGGAGCATGACTTGGTGTCTAGGGCGCATATGTAAGCTTTGTTTGTGCAGGAATACGCTATATAGAGCGAGAGAGTGTGTTTATTTCTCTTTATATTTAGCTCGCCTTTATTGGGATCTCTTTTTGCCTAATTGGGCGCGTCCACACTTTGCCTAACCTCTATCTGGTTTTATATGAATGCCGATTTATATGTTGCTTTGCTGTGTGTGTGTGTGTGTGTGTGTGTGTGTTTTTTTTTTTTACTGGACTGAGCCATGAATTGGTGTGCAATTATTTGCACTTGCCGTGTGTGTGTGTGTGTGTGTGTGTGTGTGTGTGTGTGTGTGTGTGTGTGTGTGTGTGTGTGTGTGTGTGTGTGTGCGCGTGCTCGCTCGCTGCAGCATGTGGTCAGTCTGTGGTTGCGGCAGTGGGAGGGACAGCAGGGCAGGCTGATAACAGAGTCTGAAGGGACCTCACATCCACCACCACTATTTTTACCAGGCCCAAAAGAGGAGTAAGGCTTGTTGCAACACACACTTGCACAGAGAAAGACATAGACACACACACGCAGTTAAAACGTTTCTCTAGAAAACAAGGCGTACAAAATAGGTTTTGATATTTTTCATATTTAGCACTGGCTCACCAAGTTTTTTTTTTTTTTTTTTTTTAACTCCTTGAAGTTGCAACCACAAAGCTGTAGAGGGAGGTTGGTTGTGGTCAGAGAGTAAAAAGGATATTAGATGAAATTAATACGTAATAGGTGTTGCTCATAATGACGATTACCATCCAGCTCCACCCCCATCTAGCGTCTTTTAGCTCATTCTTTTAGTTTTATAGCTCACAACTTCAGAGAGCAAAAAAACTGGTATGATAAAGTGATTGTACACGAGCTGCATTTAGCATTTAGATATTTCTTCTTCATTTAGTTGTGGAAATCATGAGTATTTGGTCTCAAGAATTGTATTTCAGAGTACACAGGCTGTGAAAAAGCCTTAAAGAAATACAAAGAATCCTAACTCAACTATTGTTGACGTACGAAGGTCAGGGCCCTCCCAGGTCGTCAACGCATAATTGTTATTGACATAATTGTACTTTTAATCAGCATGCAATTAGACAATGCAAGGACTTACAGAGAAAAATTGGCTATGCAAATGTTCATGACAAATGTGCGTTCAACATGTTCTTTAGGCCTCAAGGAGACACACAGTGCATTTTAGTGAGAAACTGTGAGTGTAAACTGAAACTGTGTTTACCAGAAAACTCCACTGGGCACCTTTAAATCTCTTTAACCTTCTTAAATTATTCAACCAAAAGGAAAACAAAAAAAAATCCACATTTAGACACTGTCATGGGAAAAATCCTGAAATTTGATGAACAAAAATGAGCCTGCACCAGGTCTCTGTTCTGCTGTCCTATCGCCTCCCATTCATTTGAGCTTGATTCAATCCCAGCATCTCCTCCCACATGGGGTGTAGTTCTGTACTCTGTCTTTGAGAGGAGGAACAGGGAGGCAGCATTTTCTATAAATATTCCGGTTTTCTCCACGCCGGGCTGGATTGAGCCGGTTGAGCCTCCCATGCAGGGACTTCCCAGCCCGGTGGATGAGGTGTAGCTGTGGGGTGGAGGGAGGGGGGAGGAGGAATGAAGACATAGGGCTCTGCCGCTGACACTGAAACCAGTGCTGGCACTGGTGCTGCTACGAAACCAACTTCTAATGAGCTGCCCTGTGCTTCCGAATGAGTCAACCAATTTCATAACTGGATGTAATAGCACTCAACACAAAGCAATGAACACAACGCATGCCAACAACCACTGAGAATCTACTTTGGTTTGCAGGTTTCAGCGGCCTGTAGACAAAAAACAACCATGACAAATCTGGTGAAGCCAGAAAATTCCACGACATGATTGTCGTTTATATTAGGACACCATCCAAGGCTGTATTTGATAGAGAAGCCTTCTTATCTTCACAATTTTTCCTAAAATTGAATTTCTTGGCCGTGTATAATCTTGGTTGGGTTTATATGGTGACATTGCCCTGCCCTCAGTGTAATATCGTGTCTAGTTGTAATCCAACAATTTCAAGAGGCCAGAATGAAGCTGATTTCACTGATTTAAGGCTTGGCAGACTTGTTGCCAGTCCAACAAAATTGCCCCACATTCAGCACCAAAACATGATGTCACTGGTCCAACGTACGCAATCAAGATTAGTCTAGTGTGGTAGCAGTGTGTTGCGCAAACAGCACGATGGGACGCTGATAGATCATTTTCCCTCTCCCTTGTCAAACACAAGATGCAAGAGCTCATTGTGTCGCCTGAACAAACGTGTACATTTGCAGATTGAAGTTCTACACAGGTGAGCCGTGACCTGGGAATCTGCCAAAACCGGTTGGGCCTAACTCTGAAACTGGGGACGTATTCTTGGATTTGTCACACAAGATTTAGGGAAGTTAATAAGAAGCTCGACGAATATTTGCAGAGACTATTTCAAGTGTGACTGATCCTTTTACAACCAGTTTTTTTTGGATTGTGGAATCACTTGAATACTTTCGGGAATGGGTTCCAACACTGGCTCCTTGTGGAAAAGCCCTTAGAGGGTGACAGTGAGAGGGAGAAGGACCCAGGGGTGTGGATGCTGTTTGTATGATCCAGTGGGTGTTGCCTGGGCGTGGAGACTGCAGGAGAAGAGAAGGGGCAGGCCAGGACTCAGTGGCCAGGCTTGGTGCTACGTGGTCGGCCTGGTTTTTCCCCACGTTTCCTTCCCTGCACAGCGTAATGAATGGCTTCCTACTGGTCTGTGGCCGTGGCCCCGGCTTAAAGAGTATACTTACCAAGGCCCAGAATACACACCCCAGCCAGCCAGTCAGCCAGCCAGCCATCCATCCATCCATCCATCCAGCCAGCCTGTGTCCTGGCCTCTGAGCACTCCCAACCATCAGTCCACCTGCTACAAACTGGCTCAGTCACACACTGTCACATCAGCCACAATGGGGGAAAAAATGATTTAATCTTCAGTGGGAAATTCTTAAACATTTTCTCTAACCATTACAGCAGGTGTTTATTATCCTTTCAAGTCACATATTTGCACCACATAGGCCAGAGGTCAAGTGACAAGATGGATGGCTGTCTAGAGGGGGTAGCATGTTTGTTGTGTGGTTAGAGGATACTTCCCAGTGCCCAGCAGTCAGTGAGTTGGAACATGAATGAACATTTCAGAGAGACTCTGTCAAGACTGAAATCTTAGATGGATGCTCCAAACTTATCAAGTTCCTCAGAAATCACTTAAAAACATTTATCCAC
Organism: Sciaenops ocellatus; assembly: GCA_033000465.1. NCBI lineage: Eukaryota > Metazoa > Chordata > Actinopteri > Sciaenidae > Sciaenops > Sciaenops ocellatus. The sequence goes on along the minus strand of CP136872.1, from coordinate 5,765,871 downwards.
GTTGGTACAGAGTTCATTTTAGTCAAATTTCCAATTGCTTCTCTTTGGACTTGTCAGTACACAATAAGATTTTGATGATTAACTGAACATTTAAGTATAAATTGTCTTAAGTGTACAACAGTTTAAGGTTTTCCCTTAAGAAATTGACTTGTGTGTGATCACCACCACTAATGTCCAGTCTACAAAGTCCAGTTTGTCCATACGAACTAACTAACTTCAAATTGAGTCAGACTCAGACTTATTGTGTAAAACATTGTTCTCTAACATCAGCGCCAGATTGTGAATGACAATAATGTGACACGCTGATTAATTATTATGAATCAAACGTGCAATGCATTCATTCAAGTAGCGTGCTGAGCTGAACAGACACATCCTCACACATACTGGATGACTGTTTAAACAGTTGCCCCACTCTTTAAATATGTGGCCTCTGCTATGTGATGTAGTGCCATTGCTCATTTTTCCTCAAGAATAATAAGGCTAATGTTATATTTCATAAAAAATGTTCAGCTGTATTTCAGACAAGGAAACTAGCTCACAAATAAACCTAAAAGACTGTAATGAGACACATTTAGCTCCAGAAATGAAAATCTGTGTTTACACAGTCATCAGTGAACTGTTAAATATTTAAAATGGATTCACATGGATTGTTAGTGAAAGTGGACATTAGCTGATGCTTTTCTTCAAAAGCTACATATAAAAAAGGGAAACGATAAATGTACAGTGCGACTAGGACATTGTAGTTATAGTTCTAGAGGGGGATCGATTTATCATCTCCAGTTGTTGGTAGTGCTAAGAGAGGAGGTACTCTCTGAAGAGCCCCTGATCTAGTAGGAACAGGTAGGACGTTCCACCAACGGGGAACAACAGACGAGAAAAGTTTGGATTGTCCTGAGCGTACACAGGTGGCAGAGCCAGGCATCGTTAATTGGGGAAGCGCAATGGACGTGAGGTAACATATGCCTGTATGAGGGCATCCAAGTAGGTAGGCGCAGAACCAGAGACTACTTTGTAGACAAGCATTAGTGATTTGAATTTAATGCAGGCTGCTACAGGTACCCAGTGGAGCTGAATTAGAAGCGAGATTACGTGTACCCTTTTTGGTTGATTAAAGACCAGGCGCGCTGCCCACCTTCTGGATCATCTATCCAGGCTAATGGTCATCTGACAGTCGTGCGTGCATCAGTCTGACTCTGTTCAGAGAGATCACAGAGTTTGTCGTCTATCCTTCAACTCAAAACTCAAAATGTTATTTGTCTTAAGCTCTCTTCCTTCTATCTATGTAGAAGATCAATCCATTTAGGTTTGAGCCTATCCCAGAATATACACATAGAGTTTCTGTGTGTCTTTGGATTCTGGACTTCCAGAAGAAAGCCACACTGATACAGGATGAAAATGCTCGCCCCACACAGGAAGGCCTCAGCTGAACCTGTTTGCTGTGTGGGTGACCCACGAGTTCATAAACTGTAGGGGTGTTAACAACAGTTTGTCTGTGTCTTCTTTTGGTTTCAGTTTCTCTGCTTCGTGAGTCCAGCACACTTCTCTTTGTAGTAGATGACCACACAAAGCAACACTTCAGTCTGACCTTGTCTCATGTATAAATAAATGTAATGGATGATCTCACGTGTGTATCAAATCATGAGTGTGTGTGTATTTGTGTGTTTGCAGGTGCTCTTTCTGCTGCGCTCCTACCAGACTGACTCACACAGACCCCTGACAGCAGGAAATGGCATCAGCGAAGCCCTCCGTCAGCGCATATGGCTCGCCTCACGGTAATCCTAGACACACACACACACACACACACACACACACACACACACACACACACGCACAGATAAGCATCCGTCCCGCTCGTCCAACTGGCTCACCAGAAGAATAGCTCCTTGTCTCACCGTTCATCCCCTCCCCGGCCGTGTCCGCTTCATGTCCTGCCCAGGCTTCCATTTCAAAGAGACCGCCCGCTGTCCCATCCGCAGCCCCCCTCCCCTTCCCCTCTCCCCCCTTCTACCTCTGGTCCTCTCACCCAAAATCGAGGCCTCAAGATGGGGCACAGATTACTCCACGGGCCCCCTCCTTGCCTTGCCGAGGTCAGGCCTGGGTCTCCGGTCTCTCTCTGTGCCACGGCCTACAGAAGATAACACGGGGTCGCTGGGTTAGCAACACTAGCCCCGCTAGCTCTGCTTGGTTACACTGATGAGCCTTTATTAAGATGACGAGGTGAATTCTTGCTCAGCAGAGCGCGCCCACCGTCTGTCCGTTTGATCATGCAGAGCCCGGCGCCCTGATCTAAGGACAACACAGGTCAGAGGATCTCTGTTTTTGGAAAAAGAAAAACCTCCTCTGTCTTCCAGGACACCACTAATTTGAAGCGGCCACCTTCCAGAGAGGATGGAATGCATTGTTCGTCTGGTCTGAGTCAGTGTTGGGTTTTGGCCTCACACCGTCTCTGCATTGTGTCATTTTGGACTTTTTCTGGCCATAAGAGGGTGTCAACACTGTAACGACGACTGCAAACACTCGTGTAGCAGTTGACTTTGGCTCTGTGGTGGCACACGAGGCCCAGTACCAACCTGCTAGGACCCCTCCAGTGTATTGTTTGGATTGTGATCGAATGATTCAACCTCTAACGGCCTGTTTTATAATGTTACCTCACATTCATACACACATAAACACACTCAAGCCACTTCACAGGACTCATCCCTGCCCAAATCTGTTCTCACTTAAGCCACACACACTCTCTCTCCCCCTGCCCTCTTCCCATGCTCCATCACGTGTATTGTGTGTGTGTGTGTGTGTGTGTGTGAAGTGTGCAGAGGATCTGTGTGGGGGCGTGTGTCTTATTAATATCTGGTTGATGAAAAAGTGACGTCAAGCTCACACACTGTCTCCCTTGTTTTCACACACACACACTTGTGGGCTTTCACAGGGCTGTGGTCTTATCCTTGATTGAACGTACACATAAACTGAACACACACACACACACACACACACACACTTCACAATGACCACACATGCTGCTTCACTTACACACAAGCCATAGGCAGATATAACACTTTTATGTCGGCCTTCACGAATGATTTAACAGTAATAATTCTACATGGTGAAGAGTAAATCAATTATCGTGCGTCTATGAATAGGGAGGACATAATTACAACTGGTTCCTCTTTTCAAGTCTTTGCTTGTTTGTGTGTGTGTGTGTGTGTGTGTGCGTGTGTGTGTAAACTGAAAGTGAATTAATCAAATCTATGATCACACAGCTGCGGGCATCTCATGTGATGCTCCCACGTTTTGGGCTTTAAGGATTCACCACAAATGAAACACAAACACACATCACTGTCCTGTTCTGCATCTCCTCCTGCGAGCTGTTGACCCGAGAATACAATAAACGTTTTGTTCGAGCAGTCGACATTTAAACTCTCATCTGTTGACAAATCATGAACACATGCACTAACTAAAAGGAATAATGCTGAAGTCATTAGTCAGTCTTTTTTATTTCTATTATTTAACTTTTGTATTTGTTTAATCTCGAAGCCTCAGTGACCCATTGTAACAATGAATTACAGACAATTCAAATAAATCAGATAATGCAATTATGTACGGGATTTCATCCAGTACAAAATCTGAATTACTGTTATTGGCCAGGTGTGTGAACACATACAAGGACTTACACACACAACTATACCAAGAGCTGTCTAAAGCCATAAGAATGATTGATAACCATCATCGTCATTATTTATTTATGTGTCATGTAAAAATTACATTTGCTTCTGAAATATGAGCATCAGCCGCTTGTTTTCTGTCACGTCTGCACAATTGGTTTTCGTCACTGGAAGACATTTTGACCTGTCAGAGATGGAAATAACACAGATTCCATTGAGCCTCTTCGGTTTCAGGGTCCTGCTGTCGTTCATGCTGACTCACTGGGACACTGAAGATAGTTATCAAGTCACCATTAACATTATGGATAACGCCTGTGCTTCTCCTGCTATCAACAAGCAGAGCGAGGACACATCATATACGTAAAGCTTTAAGTGAACACTGAGAGGTGGCTCTGATACTATGTTTAACCAATTCATATCAATGATGGCAGAGTCAATAACAGAAACACCTCTCACCTCTGTATAAAATAACACAGTTCAGCAGAAGCTACATCCCGCAGAGTGATCACACAGTTGAATCAACGGCTCGAAAAAATCAGAACTTTCATGAAGGGACGGTGTTTATTAGTTTTAGTTTTAGCGAGGTGTACCTCCTCAACTGCCAACTGAGTGCAGAAACAATGTTTTTAGCTCATTGTTTGATTTGCAGTTAGTTGTGGTATTTTGTGTATTTTCACGTGTCTTATGTGACGAGTTTATTAGTATGCTCAACTCAGCACAACCCAACCCAGCGTCTGAAATCAAAACGTAGACCCTAGACACACAAATATGTGAAATTCAGGTTAAAAAACACACATTTCTGACAGTTACTTGAAAAACGGAAAGCATATAATGCACATAAACACACACCATACATCTCCCCATCTTAATACAGAAGAGTTGAGACTTACTTCTGGAATCTTCTGGACCTGGAAATACTGAATTTCATGCAAAAAATATCACTGATGACTGTTAGTAACAAGAAATACAAACAATACAGAAGATACAATATCTAAAATCTTTGGATGAAAGCTCTGGAACAAAGGTCAGTAAGTGTAGCTTGAGTTAAATGATTTCATTTAAGGTCAAAAAGGAACTTTCAAGCTCATAAAACTAAAATTTTACCATCACACGGGAAACACTAATGGAACCACAATGGGAGGTTTGATCAGGATGGGGAAATTACGCCAGCCCTGCAGATCACACTCAGGCACACCAAATCATTAAGATCCTCGCAAGCAATAGTTTCATTGAGTTACAGATGTCCAATGACCCAGTTCAGTAGTTTGTGGTAAGACATGAGCCTGTTTTTCAGGAAAATCTTTGTCTGCGATCTAGAAGTCTGACCGGAGGCTGCAGAGTTATCTCTTCCATTTGAAGCTGTTTAGGAACATTGAAGAAGAGCTTCAATTATTAAATGTTCTGAAGCACAAACTTTGTGTTTTTCCCAACAAATTCAAATCCAGAATTCAGTCTCAACCTTTCTTCAGTTGTCTGTGTTACATCAAAGCACAGCTTAATTCTCCAGGGTTCATGTGTTGAATGACATGAAAATAAATGAACTAGCTGAAGAACCACACTTTTGTTTTCTCTCTCTTTTCAGACAGAATAGCTGTGTGGTGACCAGAGGAGCCTTTCTCGATGTGTTGGTGTGCCTGTGTGGGCCAAAGATCAGTCTTCTGCACAGTGAGTTCTACCTTTGACTCATGTTTTAATGAGGGACTGTCAAAATACATGAAGCAGAGCACAAACGCAACTCTTTTTCACTTTGTTACACATCAGGGAGAATCCCCACAACCATGAGGTCACATGCCTTCGTGTCACACCTTACACACACTTCCACCTTCATTTTCAGACATCCTCAGTCCGGTTGTTCAGTCCACACCAGATTTCAACTGATACTTTTTATACGAGCCCAAACAAACCAAAGCAGCAGGCAAGCACACACAGCAGTTACAATTTGACCAGAAATTCATAGTGACATGTTGTCACGGCCAAAACACAGAAGTGTCTAAAGAGACTTCTAAAACCGCTTCAGCAGCATTTTCTACTCCTCTATTTTCTGCACATGCTCAGTAAGTTCAAAAAACTGGCTGAATACACTGCTTCTGTGTCAGAACAGTGTTTAGCTTGTGAGTAGACACGTACTTTGGTTGTCACACTTTAGAATGCTCTCCTAGCTCACTGCCTGCAGTTTACTTGTAGTTTACTGAGTGCACACCACTCAAACAGTTACTTCCTCCAAATAAAGCACAGGTCAGTTCATGACAGCAGCAAACGTCTAAAAGTTTAGACCAAGTGGATCAAAATGGAATTTAAATACTAAATATTTATTTCATTCCCAAACTGTGAATAGATGGACACAGTTCAAGCAGCACTGCACTAAACAAAAAGATAAAAATTATAACTTTTTTAGGCTTTTTTAGACTGACACATAGAGACAACCATTCACACTCATTTCCCACACCTATGGGCATCAATTAACCTGTTAAGTGGATGTCTTTGGACTGTGGGAGGAAGCTGGAGTACCCAGAAAGAACCCACACAGACACAGGGAGAACATGCAAACTCCACACAGAAAGGCCCCATCTGAGGTTCAAACCTTCTTTCTGTGAGGCAACAGTGCTAACCACTGCACCCGTATATAAAAATAATAATAATCATTAAGTCTCATTGAGTAGATTTTTTTTTTGTTTTTTAAATGTTTGTTTTGTTTTCTGTCTTGATCGCGCTTCGTCTCTTGCTGATGTCGGCCGGTTGCCGAGGAGTTTATGAGCTTAGAAAACAGCAACTGTGTTCCCTCCATTTGCCGTCAATTTGACTTTGAGCACTTCTACGTCTGAACAGACGTCTCTGCGGCGTTTGCTGGCGAAGCTGTCCTTCGCACTCTCTATTTAGACTGATTGTTGACAGAAGTCAGTTTCATGTCTCGGGTAGTTCAGAGAAGCCCCCCGCTGTGCGTCTGTGTATCTGTGTACGTGGTGTGGTTGTGAGCACATGTGCGCAGGCCGGCGGGGGTCTCCACAGTAAAGGAATGTGAAACCGAAGGCGAGCGATCTCTGACAGATGGTGGGATTGTGCCTATGACCCAGTTTATGTTGGAGTGCTGCACAGAGAGGGGAAGAAAAAAAAAAGAGAGAGAGGCGGGGGAGGCACTTATGTTTTCGGTCGGCCATGTGCTGAACACATGTTCGCTGTGACAGTGGAAATACCGAGGATTTCTCAAAACAAGCCTGTAGATCGAGGACCCGGCGTGGCCCGACTTGGCTCTGCTCCTTACATAACTAAATCTCCCTCTAGCTTACACACCTCTAATGCCTCCCTATTATTATCATAAGTCTGTCTCAGGCTTCATTTCTCACCCGCTCTGTGGTGGTGTTTGAGCCGTCTCTTGGTTTGTCGTTCTTATTTCCAGCCCCTCACCCTTTTCCTCTTTCAGGCCGCTCAGAAGTCGACTTAAAAAGCCACAGGTTGGGCAAGTTCATAAGAAAGCAGCAGGCTCTTAAGAACGCCTGGCACCGGAGCTAAAGGGGGTGAACAATTGGCTTTTTCAATATTACTTCTCTTTTTTCCCCTTTTAACTGGCACCCCGCATTAAGCAGGAACTTTGCTTTTACCATCCAGTTCCTCTCGGCTCTGAACACATGGCTTTGTGCATGTGTGTGTGTGTGTGTGTGTTCACACACATTTCTCTGCCCCAGCCCTTTGATCCATGTGGACTCATAAAAAAAAAAAAAAGCCCCCACTGTCCATTGCTTCATCTCTACCTCCGCCAGTCTTCCGTTTCTGTGTGCTTTTCAGCCTTGCCAGTAAACGAGAGCTGAAAAGTCGTCTGTGAGGAAGGTAGAAGAGGAAAGTAGGAAAAAGGACGGGGGGGCGGGGTTGGGGGGGTCAAACACATGAAAAAATGTTTCAATTATTAGTGAATTTGCTGGAATTTGATGTGTTTCCATTGGTGTGGTAGCAGACGCTTGTGGTAAAATATGATTTAAATGAGTCACTATTCCTGGGAGTGTGGAAAAAGCATAAATTAATGTCCTGGTAAATCTTATTGTAACAACAGTCTGTGCTGAAGAAGTCTGTCTTCACAGCTGCACGTTTTAGTATTACATGATAGCAGGCTTCTGACTTCCTTACAGATAACTCCATCGATTTTGTGGTAAAGTTGGACAAAACCTTTTGTGAGTCTGATTGCCGCAAGTGATGGCACTAGAGTTTGCTGTGGTTGGGTTTGAGTTGCCTACGTTAGCATAATTAGCATAATGCAATCATATCTCAGAGCTGTCGTGGGTCACTGGAGTGCTAAATCAGTGGGATACTCTTTTTAAAGAAAAGATATGGTAAGAAAAGGTATCTTAGTTAAGAGTTATGGGTTGCAGTGATCATTCCATACTTGAGTGTTGCAGGGAAGTTCGTGCCACCCTGGTACCATCTATGAAACACCAGTGAGTTGTCTATTGGATTTTAGATGACTGCACAAAAAAAAGCTTTGGGTCAAGTAAATGTTACTCACATTTTGTTCAGCAAGATAATCACAGATGAACACTTCTGTGATTTTTGAAACATCAATGCAATCACCTAAAGTAAAAGTTAACGTTATGTTCCACGACTTCAGCGTCACCACCATTGATCTTTAAGAGTTTGACATGATGAAGTTTATTGTCCCCAACGACCTCTGTAGTCTCATTCAGCCACTTGACATATTTTATGTCGTGGAACAAAACACAAAAATCTCTTGAGCTTTTGTTAAACACAGACCTTATTTCAGGCATCAAACCAAAACCCATTCAGGAAACCGTTGACTCTGAGATAAGGGAGCTGGAAGTGCAACAATGCTATCTCATTTCTGCTTTTAGGACTCGTTTTGCCATGAAGAGATCACTCTGCTGTGTGACTGTACTGCAAGAAATGGGTGATAAAAGTCACAGTTCTGCTCATGTACACATGTATGGCACGTTAGTGTTTTTTTAACATAGACTTGAGAATATTCAAACCTATCCTTTGAGTTCAAACGGTCTTTGTACACAATAAAGCATGTTACCATAATTAGGCTTCTAGCATCTTGAGTGCATGAGATTGATGTTCATCTTTGACGTCTTGGTGAACCATGTAGTTCCATATTTGGATACTCGCACTCATTTAACTTTGTGCTTTTTGGGGGAGAATTTTGCACCAACCACTGCAATCCATTGTCAAGAGAAGAACTGTTCTTCCTCCTTCTATGAAATATGACAGTCCAGTCCATATTTTACAGTCTTTTAGGACCATTGTTCACAACCTGGGGGTTGGAACCCCATATGTTTTTTTTTTTGTTTTTTTTGATTTTCAAAATGCTGAAGCCAAAAAGGTTGGAAACCAGTGAACCAGAGGACTCGGTGAACAAAATTTAAACTTTTAAAACATGAAAGTACTGAGTATTTCTAAAATTTAGTGTTATGATGATGTAGTATTAATATTTTGGCACCATAAAGAGCAGAGCTTCGGTCTGGAGTTATCTGCTAAAACGTTTCTCAGTTGCACTTCATTTTCGCTTGCCTTTGTTATCATTTCTTGGCAGACACTCTGCAGTATTTCACAGTCATTTTGCCTTTAAAGTTGTAAAACTTGCTTATGAATTTAGGAATCTACCAGCTGCTGTGGCTGATGGACAAAAGTCGTCATTTTCTAGCTTGTTTCTATTTATACCACTTAGACACTTTGAGGACAATGAGCTACCCACAAACACACCCGTATACATGTGTGTGTGTATATATATATATTTATATATATATGTGTGTGTGTAGGGGCAAAGTAATTAGAGGGAGGGACCTCAGCAAATTGTAAAGCTCCATAAGCATGAGAAGGAGGTCAGCGCTCTCACACTGTCAGACTCACACACACACACACACACGTAGCGTCTGGGGTTTGTTTTTCACAGTTTGGGTAATGACGGTGGAAGCTGATGTGAAATCCAGCTGTGTGCTTGCATGTGAGAGCACGTGCAAGTGTCTAGCCGAAGTTCTAGCTTGACACAGCAAAGAGTCTTCAGCGCCAGCTTTAAGTGGGATCTGGACGGTGCTAATGGAGAACCAGCGAGCTCACTGGCGCACTCACACACACAAACACCTACACCCGAGTACACATCCAGCTCACTTTGTTTTAATTTTTGTGGTAAATCAGTGCAAACCAAACTCTCCATTTGCTCAACAAACACACTTACTGTCACTGTCTGCACTCCAGCATTGCATAACACGCTCAAACATCACACACACGCTCTGTCGCTCTGTCTGTTTCGGTGACACAAGCATGGTGTTAAGATGCGGGTGTTATTGGAGTGGACACTTTAGTTTGGATTACAAAGTGTTCTCTGGACCGGCGTGCTGACCCTCCTCCAGCCCGCCGTCCAAACGCGGTTCATTTGCCATCTCATCCTAAACCGCCAACTGTAAAGGTCGGAGCAGGTTTATTTAAGCCAGATGTCGTGGTTACATTTAGTTTAAATATTTGACCTGTGCTGTAAAACAGACCATCACACGTGTTCCTTTCTCCTGCTCACATATAAACCTTTACACAGCTTAGGCTCAAATCTTCCCTAAACATATGACCCACACATGATGTGAGTGTTTTTATTGTTCCACGTTATTTGCGTTTTTGTTGGATTATCTTCATAAGCTTCCAAAATTCTGCAGTTCTGTTGTATTTTCATTTTGGGGCGTCTACGGTAATAACACAGAGTTATGGCTGATTTTTTCCTGAAGTCTCAGGTTTCTTGACTAAAACATGACAACTGCACGGTGAAAATCAGCATAACCACTGACCCCAAGTCTGACTTCTTTCCATGTTTTGATTCCAGGAAGGTTGTAGAGTGAACCTGATGCTTACTTGTGTTTGTCCTCAGGAGAAGCAGCATGGCCAGCAATTACACCGGGTCACACGTATCACTTTCCCCGTTCTCTCACTTTGAACTTAAAAAAACGTTTCCTGTATGCTGCCACACATCCCTCTAGACATGAATGTGACCATTATCAACCATAAAATGTAAACTCGGGAAATCAGGTTACTGCAAACCAAACTGCTTTGATCGAATTATCCGCTGCTCAATCATAAATCGGTTCAGTTATAGTAATCAGATTATTTCTTTTGAGGTTTGACCAGGCTGCAATATTTTCTGCCAATATTCATAATAATCTCTTCCAGCCAGTTTCAGGTCAAAGCAAGACTGTACAGCTCTGTGAGGCTGTATTTGGGCACACAGTGGTTTTAGCGAAACGCTAACGTCAACATGCTAACATTGAAAACATGGCAATGTTAAGAATATTTAATGTTTACCAATGTTTAACCTTATAGCATGCTAACATTTGCTAATCAGAACTAAACACAAAGTACAGCTGAGGCAAAGTGAGTTCATTCAGCCATGTCTCTGAGCTACACTCTCCATACTGTATTCCACTCTCCCCTGTAGCGTACCCTTTAGTGTTGTTACCGCTTCCATCTTATTGGGGAGAGATCTTACATTCCCCATGATAACAGACTCATGGTTTGTCTTTTCAGACAGTTTGTACAGTCTTTCTGCCGCTTAGATCCAGCTCTGCATCCCTTCAGCATGGACCACCAGTCTTTACACAGAGAGTATGCTAGTACTGCCTAGCACTAACAGCTGTTCTCAAGTGTGAACGAGAGCCATGGCCTTTTTTGAATGGGTCACCCGATATATCATGAAGAAGTCTGATGAAGAAGAAATCTTCATCAGGGACTAAAAATACTAAAAACACAGAAGTGTGCAGAGCTGCTGGGGCTGGCTGCCACCCATGAGACACCATGGCAACTATTTTTTGATTTATAGCTGAATAGTTTAGGTTCTTGCTAGCTGTGAGTTTAATCAATATTTAATGAAAAAGATGTTTGTCACAGCCCTAAACTATAGTTTACTACATTTTTGGACAAATTAAAAGTTTGACAAATGTCAGTGTTGGATAAAAAGTCATCACCAACAATTTCACCCGCAGACTTGTTTTTTCTGTGTTCCTAGTCTGTAAGAGACCAATGAACCTTAACACTTATTAACACAGCACTCACTCACGTTGTAATCCACTGAGCCAGGCCCCATCCCAGAGTATCTTGAAATATCAAATAGAAATCACGGCTTGATGGAGTCTGGCCGCGTTCCAGCTGCAGGTTTGCACACGAGCAGCAGAAAGAGACACAAGTGTTGTAGACACAGATTTAAATAAACACAGCTGTGGGTGAACAATGGCTGTTTATGATCAGACATGAAAAATCACATTGAAGTGGCCCTCACAGGAGGGCCTTTCATTTGCTGAGGGAATGCCTGACCCACCACCCCTCCTCTGCACGCTCGATTTTAATAAAGGCTGTCATAAAAAACAGCTTTGCATCCTGACTAATGATGTTTTTCCTTTCTTTTTCTTACTCTCTTATTTCCTCCCTCGTTTGCTCTTTTTCTTGTCTTTTTTTTCCACTTTTTGTTTTCTTTCTTTCCTGCTTTCTTTTCTTTCTCTCTCTTTCAGCTCACTCCAAATGCATGCTCATTACAACGTATTTTTTGGGCCTCCTCGCCTCTTGATTTGTTTCCCTGTAGTGTTTGTCGGGTTGTGTAGTGATTGTGTGTATCTTTGTGTATGTGCCGGGTATGAATCAGGAGCGTAGCATTACAGTTGAATGTATCAGTGTGTGACAAGCTAATGGTAGCGCGCACACACATACACGTACATACACACACACATACACACACACACACACACACACACACACCATGACAGACATCCGTTTTCTCTTTGACACGCTCACATTCTCCTTCATTCATCCTCCTCTCTCTCCTCCCTTCATCATCGGTGTCATTACTGTGCCCCTACCCCCCCATTATAACCATTAGGGTATGCTTATTTGGCCCCAGACCCTCCTTTGAGGATCAGGTTCCATAGTAACCTGGCCCGTCTCCACGGTAACCTGGCCCATCTCTGGAGGAATGCGGCATTTCCCGCTCTTTTGTCAGGCCACGTTTTGAGTAGCGCTGCGGGGCCAGATTGAGTTGCACTGGGTTTCATAAGCCTTTCGTGTGTGTGTGTGTGTGCGTGTGTGTGTGTGTGCGTGTGTGTGTGCGTGTGTGTGTGTGTGTGTGTGTGCATGCGTGTGTGTGTGTGTGTGTGTGTGCATGCGTGTGTGTGTGTGTGTGTGTGTGTGTGTGTGCATGCGTGTGTGTGCATGCATACATACATGTGTGTGTGCGTGCGTGTGTGTGTGTGTGTTAAACTAATTGAGTTGGCTGTCAAAGCAGGGTCTGTGTGGAGTCTTGGAGCAATACTGTAGGGAGGAGCACAGCTTTAGAATGGCATTGGGTTACTTGGCATGGTCGCCCTGCCTCTGGATTATACTTATATTTCAGGGGAAGTGCATGTGTGTGCGTGTGTTTATTTGCGTGTCCATCACTCCCCCAATGGGTGTATGTTCACAGGTGGCTGCGTTGGCATGGCCATGGGCATTTCCAAACAGACACTGACGCAGCCTTTCCTATAAAAGTGAAAATAGAACGGAACAGACGCTGGCTTCTTCAGTCTGGCCTGTTGTCTGCATCTGTTTGCTTCACAAAGGACCGTGTGTGTGTTTGTTTGTTTAGCTTGTAGAGACGTTGGACTGGATACATCCGAGGACTCAAAGCCACTGGGAATATTTCAATAAACTTAGCTGCCGCAATTTTAAATGTACATGGCAAGGCATAATAAAGTCAAGATGAACTTTATTAATCCTGCGTGGAAACGCCAAAGATTCAACTTCAAAAGGATTCAAAGAAAATAGAAAAGCAGCGAAGTTAAAGCCCTTTTCACACATGCAGTGTGTAATTGTTGGTGTCATCTATCTGTTATAGTAATGACTTTTTGGCCTTCAAACATAGCTCTCCATTACATACAGTAAACGTTCCATAATGTCTTCATTCAAAAGTGACAGAAGCACTGTGGAGTGTTCAGGCGGTGTTTGGCGCTTAACCATGAACGGCACCGGTTCACATCCAACCAAGGACCTTCATTAGTCATTCTCCATGTCTCTCTCTCCGCTCATTTCCTGTCATCTCTCTACTGTGGCCTAAATTCTTAGAAAATGAAAGAAAGAAAAGAAAAATTAGAAATGAAAAAACACACTTTAATAGACTGATCTGATGTGACTGCTCCTGGACAACATAATGAATGAACATTGGCTCATTCACAGCATTTCTTGGTTTATTATAGTGTTCTAAATGTTAAGCTAATTAAATGATAGATGTATTACAGTTTTGTTAGAAGGTAGGCCAAATAGCGCATTATCTCTGTACAACCTTGTTCTGCTGTAGCCATAACATGACGCCATTCAGTTCAGATATGAGCCATGTTGGAAGGGTTAGGGAAACGTTACACGTTTGAACTAGTAAGACTGCAATCCTGACTTTGACTAACATAAACCAAAGATCTAAAAGACGTGCATGAATGTTATGACAGCATGACTGATGTTAATGAATAATTCTTGATCCAAACAGGAGATTGTTGAGTTTGTTTCCATCCCAAACTAGTACCACCGGTTTCAAGGATCAAATATCATGTAAATAAACCATGACAGTGTGTCCTTGTCCTATGTGCTTAGCTAACATGAAAATTCATGTGTTCATCAGATTCAGAAGTCAGTGATCTCCGTCAGGAAGCTCTTTCCATCCTGATGGCGTCAGATCTCATCACCTCCGACACTTCCTCTACCCCCCTGGGGCCCGGCAGCACCCAATACCTGCTCAGCTTGGCCCGGGTGGCTCTCGGCGCCAGCGTGGAGCTCCCCGAGCTCTGGCGTGGGGCTCAGCCCGCGAGCCGGCTCCTGCAGTGTCTGCTGCGGTGCCCACAGTACGAGGTGAGAGAGCTGGCACTGGAGGGGGTCCTGAAGAGGCTGCAGGAGGAGGAAGAGGAAAAGATGATGAGACCTCAGTGGCTGGACGAGACCACCCTGTCGAACCTGACCAGCCTGGCTCTTCACGAGACACACCCCCAGTGTCTGGCCAAGGTGAGACCACACACATACACGCGCACACACACGCACACACACACACACACACACACACACATAAAAGCATTATAGGAGGCGCGTTTGTTTGTTGTGTGTTTGTTTGAGAGGCTGTATACAGTATGTGTCTGGTTGTTTTATGGATGTGTGTGTGTGTGCGTACAATGCCTTGTTTATGCCCGTGTGTGAGGCCATAAGTCCTGTCATCACACAATGATGAACCCTTTCCAAAAAATATGTTTTTCCTATTCATCACAGTTTTTACTGAGCCACGGGGACGCTCGCTGCAAATTGATTAAATGTCCAAATCCATCTTGCAGAGGCTTGCGTGAGAGGCTAATCGGCCACAGGGGGACACGCCAAGCACACTGGCAGTGAGCTGACTCACTTACACACACTCTAGAGAGGTTTGGTAGGCTTCCTCTCTTAACAACCTTTGGAGGGGAATATGCAGCCTATTTCCTGTTTGGGGACAGAAGGTCTTATTTCACTGTGTTCATAAAGAGAGGACAGGCAGGCAGACAGGCAGCAGATCTACTCTCAACTGCTCTGCTGCTCCTGCAGTTGACACTCCTCCAGAGCTAACATGACTCAGCACTGCTGGGACTTACTGGCTTGTATGTATGTTTCCACACTGCTGCAGACGTGTGTGTGTGTTTTATGTGCGTTGTTTTTTTTTTGTTGTTTTGCGTGTATCTGTGTGTGTCTTTGGTCGCGCATTCTTAGCCAGGCCAGCCGTTAATGTTTAAAGTGTCAGCCCTGTTAAGCGGAGCCTCCCCTGCATCAAGGACACGCCAACCCAACAGGACGGTTGCCATAGCTCGCCTTGGACTCCAGTGAAGCATTCTGGGAGAGGAGCAGGAGCAGCACAAGGCCAAGGACATCGTGTTGGTCTGCTCCTCTGCCTGGTGATGATGCTTCCAAATTCTGAAAAAAACTGTCCTGTTATCTTCAGTCCTTATTTCAAACACGTGTTAAAGGAATCTGCTGCATTAGAGGACTGATGGTAGCCTGAATTACCCTGAAGTGTGACTCCTCGCATTCTTAAAGATTTAGACAATATTCAGTACATAACAACAAAGAATAGGTAAAAACTCACATTCAACACCAGATGGCTGTTTATAGGGTTTCTTGAGTTTGTGAACTTAACTCTAAATTTCTGTTTCCACTTATAGAGATGCCAGCAAAGCAGCCCCTTCAATTCCTATTCAAATAAAGATAAAATTAGGAAATGACACATTGGGTTTGTTTCAATACTCACATGCGAGGTATTTGCCAGTCAGGTGGTTACTTGTGTACTGTGTTTCTGATAACGCGCAGACAAACGGGGACACACTTGCCTAATGAGGACATTGTCACTTATACAAATATATGGAAATACTTTGTTGGTTTGATTTTATTTCCACATACAGTAAAGAACACATCATTGGGATCACTCATCCAAATGTACTTTAAAGTGGTGATGAAATAATACAATTAATAAGGTAATTAAAATCATCTGTTGAGAATAACATGCTTTAGATTAGTCCAATGAGGCAACGCATTCCTCAGTTTTGATCAAAGGAATATGATATTGACTGTTGGCTAAACTTTGCACCCTTAATCACCGTTGCTATTCATCCACCCGCCTGTCAAGCTTTCCATTCGTGGCAAATATGCAGTTTATGGGTCTTTGATTTCAGACACCGGTAGAATAAATCAACTTCTGATAGTTGGCAATTTTGCCAGTGGAAAAGTCAGCATCCTCAGCAGCTCATGATCCATGTAGAAAGGGCATTGTTCTTGTATTGCAGTGCAGAGCTAATGAAAGATCAGACTATTATTTTGTTCCAACTTCAACCTTGTTTAGCTGCTTGACTTACAGAAACCATGTATAAATTACAATGATGTACACTGAATAAAGTTTTTTTTGGCACATTACCACCTACAACTGGACTGGTGTGGCGCAGTAGATCACCATGAATCGTGGGATGCAACAAGTTTGGAATATTGCTCTGTATGTCAGTATGCATCAGTAAGTGTATTAAGTTAACTCTTGGCTTGGTTCAGACCTGGGATGTGCCTGACTACTACCTGGTGGCAAATAAATGTGCTCTTTAGTGCTCCAGACAGTCCATGAAAACGAAGCTTAACAAAGGGAACGTGCATCTTGACAAATATGCTGATTTGCAGAAGTGTTCTGCTGAATCTTTGTTTTTACTGAAAGAGAATGCAGATAGTCATCATTTGGTTTTATGAGTCAGATCTTATATTGTCTTCCATGATTGAATTCACAAGTATCAAGTGTATGCCAAAGGAGAGAGGAAAAGCTTGCGTGACGATATTGTGAGAGCAACTTCTGTACGAGTCTACGGAGACATAACTTGAGGAGCAGATGATTTCTTCAGATCTTTCTTTGAAAAAGATTTTTTTTCCTTTTTTTTTTCTTTACACACACAATATCCAGTTTAGGGTTTGGATTCATTTAGCTTTTTTTTTGACATTTAAATAAAAGTCATGTAGTGACATTTCATCTGGCAGTCTCGCTCTCTTAGGTCAAATTCTCTCATGGCTTGGCACTGGATCTGCTTTGGCACAAGATGCCAGAAAATACCAGTGAAAAAGCAGCAACACCTAAAGGCCGCCAAGGCTAAAAAGACTTAAGTATAAGGGCTCGACAGCTCCAAGCTACATACAGTGTAACGTTTATATGCATTAACATTTTCATGTGTGTGCGTCTGTTCATGCAGGGTGGGCGTCACTGTTTATTTGCATGTTACAGCTATGGAAGTCTTTACGCGTCTACGCCTGAGTTGGCATGTTTTCCTGTGACTCTGTATATTTGAGTATGTGGGCAGTGGAGTGTGTTGCAAGACGGCAGCTCATTAAAGCAGGTTGTAAAAGTCAGAGGCAGCAGTGATGGTCAGACCAGCTGGTTTAGAGCTCGTAATCGAATACCTGGCAGACAGACGGGTGGATGAATAGTAAAAACACACAGGCAATAGCAAGGATTTAAACTGTGTATGTTTTCAGTCATGCAATAAAGAGAGAGAAATGCAGTGACCAAATGAATAATGGCAGTGGCTTGGCATTACCAACCCAATGATTGATTCCCTCTTATTGGAGTTGAGAAGAGCCAATGGACAAATGCACTATATGTCCACCACAACCTCCCCGACAAGTGTAATGTGCTGCTGTGGTTATTTGGCACTACTTATTGGTGCTTTTTAGCGTTTCCAAACGAATGTCTTCAGCAGTATGAAATATGGACAACATTAGCTGTGCGTATACATGATGTACTATTGCCAAGATTTCTAACAATAGGCTAACTGTCTTGTCCAGTGTTTTTGCTGTATGCTTAAGGCTGCATTTATGGGCTTATTCACCCCTGGGGGCAGCGAAAAACAAACTGAAAGCACAACACTGACATGATATCATTATAAAGCTGTTACAGAAAACATGTTTGAGAACAGCTGACACTTGTTTAGATATGTGTTTCTGGTGGCATCACAAATAAGTCCAATATTCACCTGGCTCTGTTCTGCCTCTTTTAATGCTAAGCGCTCAACTATGTCCACCTGAAAACCGAAGAGTTTATAAAATTCTCTGTGGGTTTGTCCCTAAGACGGACCCTTTTTATATTACTCATAGACTTATAGATCCATTGATTATCATAAATGATTAGTGCATCTTTACAATTTCCTTAAAGGTCTAGTGTGTATGATTTAGGGGGCTCTATTTACAGAATGTGACATAAATGGGATATAATATCCATAGCTATTTTTTTCATTAGTGTATAATCACCAGAAAATAAGAATAGTTGAGTTTTTGTTAACTTAGAATGAGCCTTTTATATCTACAGACAGAGTGGGTCTTCTTCCATGGAGTCCATGTTGAACCACAATGTTGAATAAGAACATCATGAATCCTGTCCATTTAGTTGTTGTTCAATTGTTTACATATAAATATAGTACCACTCAAAAGTTGGACACACCTTCTCATTCAATGGTTTCTTTATTGTCTACATTGTAGATTAACATGGAAGACATCAAAACTATGAAGTAACACATGGAATTATGTGGTGGACAAAAGAAGTGCAGAATATGTTTTAGATTTTAGATTCTCCAAAGTAGCCACCACTTTGATGGCAGCTTTGCACACTCTTGGCAGTCTCTGTCAGCTTCATGAGGTCATCGCCTGGAATGGTTTTCAATTAACAGGTGTGCCTTCTCTGAAGTTAATGAGTAGAATTTCATGCTTGTTGCTCAGAGGTAGTGTTGGCATACAGTAAATGGCCCTATTCGACTGTAGTAATCCACATTATGGCAAGAACCGCTCAGCTAAGTAAAGAGAAACGACCTTTCCTTTGCCCTTTTCAGTCGCTTTTATATTTTAGATTCTTCAAAGTAGCCACCTTCTGATTTGATGACAGCTTTGCACACTCGTGGCATCAACCAGCGTAATGAGTTAGACACCTGGAATGATTTTTCCAACAGTCTTAAAGGAGTTCCCATTTTGTGCTGAGCACTTGTTGGCCGGCTCTTTCACTCTGCGGTCCAGCTCATCCCAAACCATCTCAACTGGCAGCGGTTGGAACCAAAATCTCAAATTTGGACTCCTTAGACCAAAGTACAGATTTCCACTGGTCTGAAGTCCATCCCTTGTGTTTCTTGACCCCAGCTGTTCTCTTCTTCTTGTTTGTCTCTCTCAGTAGTGGTTTCTTTGTAGCAATTCAACCATGAAGGTCTGATTCACGTCATCTCCTCCGTACAGTTGATGTTGAGATGTGTCTGTTACTTGAACTCGAACCGTTTATGTGGGTTCCAATCTGAGGTGCTGTTGATTGGTGATTTCTAAAGCTGGTAACTGAACTGTGTAACTTTTGGTCTTCTTTTCCTGTGGCAGCCCTCATGAGAGGCCCTCTTATTTGTGTAATTTTTGATTGACTGATGTATCGCACCATTCAGAGTCAGAACAACAGACCAGCAGCTAGGAGGTCTACTTTGCTACCTTGTTTTTTTACTGCTCACATGCACAAATACACACACACACACACACACACACACACACACACACACACACACATGTTTACACACAGACACTGTATGCGCCTGCTCGTCCTGCTCTCCACCCACACAGATCCTATAAAGCAAGCTTTATTTTAAAGCTCTAATAACAGGTTGGGGCTGTGAAAGAAATAATAATCATCGAGATATGCAGGAGGAATGTCAACATGTGTTCTCGGCTGGATGTGTGTTTTTAGCGGGGGTCTCACGCGGTGGAAAACTAGTCTTTTCCTCCTCTGACTCGGTCAGCTGCCTCCCTCTCTGGAGGAGTGACCGGGCAAAGAAAACAGCATTGAAAGGACGGAGAGGAGGGGTGAAGCAGCGAGGGGTGAAGGAAGCAGAAAATCAAGTTTAGGAGGTTAAGCTGAATGGATGCTGAGGGTAAACAAAAGACGGGGACCATATTACTGTCTGAATGAAAGAAGGAGATGTAGCTGAAAGCTTTAACGTGCCTCCTTCTCTGCCCATCTTTGTGTGCATGCATGTGCTTGTGCATTCATATACATGCATGTATTTGTGTGTGAAAGAGAGAGTGAGGCAGCTGTGTACCCGTGGTTAGGGTGTGCATAGGGAGGATCTGACCGGTGTGGTAAAAATACCCTCGGGGCAACTTGCCAGCCGCACTGCAGAGGACACCAAAGCTGTGTTGATGGATGGCCCTGAGCAACTTCCCTCACCAGTAGCTCTGTGTGTGTTTGTGTGTGTGTGTACATTAATATCTGATTTCCTACTCCTTTGACAATCTCTTTGTCTCTCCTTCCTCCTCTCAGGTCCTCACAGTGTTGTGTGTGTTGAGCTCCAGCGGTGAGCTCCACTGGAGGGATGGTGTTAAGATTCTGTCCCACGAGGAGGTCCTGCTGCACCTTCTTACACTGGCTCAGAACTCTGCTCACAGGTCAGAGAAGACACACATACATGGACATGTACAAATAATCTTTGACATCATCCTCAAGTCATGTTCATGTGATACCGTTTCCTCTGTTTGGGCTGAAGGAGTGGGTTATTGCAATATTCCATCAGGTAGTTTACATCACATTCAGACTTCACTTCAAACTGATATTTCAGAGAAGATGATTAAAAAGGTTTGATATCGGAAACCCAAAAATCCTACGAATAATACAGCCGGATTTTGTTTGTTTTCAAACTAAGGAAAATGAACACCACGCTTCTACACCAACTCAACAATTCTCTTAAACAGCACAAATTAAATCTTACATGTTCAAAAAGGAGGAAGTATACACTTATTTCTTCCCCCAGCTCTGAAAAACATTTTTTGGTTGGAGGGGGTGGGGGGTTTGTATGCTTTTATTAGACAACAGTGGGGAGATGACAGGAAATGAGGGCGCCAATGAATGGCTTGACATACAACAAACCCTAACTGGACATGAACCGGGGTATTGTGGTTCATGATTGACACCTTAACTGCCAATCCACCAGAGGACCCCAACATACTGTCATCAGTTTTAAAAACTAAAGACACCACAGCCATGCTAGCACCTCTAAAGGGCAATGCTTTGAGTGAAATGCTAATATCAGCATGCTAACATGTTCATAGTGACAGTGCTAATGTTTCGCAGGTATAATGATTACCATGGTTAGCATCTTGGCATGCTAACATTTGCTACTTAGCAGTAAATACAGGGCAGCTCAGGGTGATTGGAGTATCATTAGTTGCAGACAAATTATACATTTTAACCCGATGGAGCTAAATTAAGAGATCAAAAAAAGTTATTCATCCTCATCTGTGCACTGTGGACATCTTCACCAGGCTTAATGACATCCATTAAGACATTTCATTAAAAAACTAAAATCTTAACCTCATGGTGGCGCTAGAGGAAAGGTCAGAAGACCAACAGAGAGAGAGGTGTTCCCATCTCCAGAGCTCTGCCAGTAACATAGCTAAAACCTCTTAAATAAACTATGACTGCACTGGAAATAGTGTTTTTCATTTTTAAGATTATTTTGATGATGTTCATGCATGTGTTTGTGTTCAGCAAACATCTGGATTGTGTTTTCTGGATCTTCTGAACCATGTTAGACTAAATATCGTGTACATAGGCACCTCTTCTCTGTGTACCACAGCGTACAACAGGCCAATACCTGTAATTCATTTCAAGGTAAATGCAGGAAAAGGGAGGCAACTCCAAAATACTTTCTCCCTCCTGAAAACTTGCTGTCAAAACAGTCCCTAAGCAATCCCAGACTAGCTTTTAACTGTGATGGATGGAAGAGACATGGTTGTGCTACAGGTCAAGATGCAACCACACACTCCTCCTCCATTCCCCTGTTTTTTCTGGCTCCCTCCTCTTGTGAAAGAGCCCTCAAGCTGCTGTAACAGGCTGGCTGTCAGAAGGCTTGACAGGAGAGACGCTCCGGTCCACTGGGTGCACCTTAACTCTGCACCTGGGCACACCTGGAGTTAACCGGCTCCTTTTCTGCGTGGGCGTTTGTGTGGTTGCTCATGTATCGTCGTGATTTGTCCACCAGCCGCACAGACAGGTAGTTTGTACAAATAAAGAAAGTAGAAATGCAAACGTGGATGAAAGCCGATATCTGTGCTCTCAAAGGCATCAGAACATTATTCCTCTGTTAGATTCGTCACACCTGTCCGGCTCAAACCATTATTTTTGTCTTGAGTTTACGAGAGACTCATGAGTCACAGGCCCCCCTCTTACCACAAACTGATTTGGCACGTACTATTCCAGTATTTGTGTGTGTGCGTATACTGTAAGCCCTTTGACATGCATTGACAGACACACACACCTTCCTTGACAAGCCACTGCTGTACTTTTCTCACCCCAACAAGAGAATACAGGCTTGAATAAGGATTGGATTACAAAGGCTTTTAGTCCTGTAAAGCCTTTTCCTGGCCACAATCTCTAGACCCGGGGATCCACTTTCCTCTTGGAGCGGCCCCAGGGTTATGATTAGAGCTGGGGAGGGATGAGATTGGGTTGCTGGCTGCCCTTGTCTGCCGTGTGATTGAATGGCACTTGGGCTATTGTGATCCATAATGTAGTGGTGAGTACCAGCACACTTCTTTTGTGGATTGTAAGTCAATACAGTTGAGTGATGTGTGTGTAGCTGGTGATGCTGGAGGGTTATGTGTGTGCGTAATGGTTTCCAGGGAAAGATCTGAGCAGCATGTTATCATTTTCAGACCCAGTCACAGCACTGATACGTCAGATTAAAGGTTGGTTCACCCAAACAGCTAAAAAAAAAAGTATTTACTCACTTACTGGACTTCTAAGAATGCCAACCGAAACTTTATACACATCCATTGTATTGGAGTTCATCTAGTAAGATGAAAACAGTTAACTCACTTTTGTCCATGAATATATAACCCTGGATTTCCAATCACTAATTGCCCCCAAATGGCTTTACAAGCTGTAGAACCCCCTCTGTCCTTAGACCTGCACTCTGGTTCCCTAAAACACCTCCAAATACCTCAGAGTAGGGGTCCCTCTTTCTGGACAGACCAAACTTGGATGTTGGTATCAGGGGTTTGATTTTGTGTTTCAGTGTGGAGCTCCACTGTGCGGCCCTGACCCTGGTCTCTCAACTGGTGGTTCAAACGGTGAACTCAAACCCTCAGGTAAAGACCGACTCTGTTTTAATAATCTCTCACCTTGCATACAAAAGTGTGTTTGGTTAAAATTACAGTTCTGGAAGATGATGTCAGTTGTTTGTGCCACCCATCAGCCCAGTGCTGTTTTGCAGCTATGCCTGGTAGCTGAGCATACTGCTCACTCGCCTTACTACAGGGCAACTTGTCACCCTTTCACTGGAAATGAGTATTACAACAAAAGAAGTAGTTCACTTTCTTCAGGAAAGGTTAAATCTGGGTTTATATCCAGAACTGTAGAAGTCTCTTAGATGAGAGGTGAAACGTCTTCACAGATCTACAACCAAGTTCTGTTCCCCCGGACTTAACCCTTCTCAAAGAAAGATGGCCTGGACAACGTTGCATTGTAGCCAGTGGTCACGTAAGCCAATTTTCTTGCTTACAAGTGGCAATAAAAAAATATAGTTCCTCAGACTTTGCACCAAGAATCAAACATCTTTTTGGATGTTTTAGATGAGTTAGTCAATTGTCAATGGTAAATCATGTCAGTCCTTTACAGTCACCAGATCTCAACCCAGTTGAACACCTATGGGAGATTTTGGATTGACATTACAAAGTGTTCAGTACCACCATTATCATAATAAATGAATATCTTTTGGAAGAATGGTGTTCATCCCTCAAGTAGAGTTCACAGAATCTGCACAAGGGAACATTGAAGCTGTTCTGCTGGCTCGTAGTGGAACAACACTTCACTGAGACACTTTCTGTTGACTTTTCCCTCAGTTTGGCCGCTGATTCAGAACTTTCTTTTCTGTCCAACAATTGCAACACAGGATCGAAAACCTTTTCTAAGATGTTTCCTCACCAAGGAATTATCACATGACCAAAATAGGTCTACACAGAACCAACAAACTTACAATGTTTCCACAAAAGAATCTGAGTAAATTCATGGACAAGCTTAAAGACCACACTGCAGATCATTATGTGTGACTGAAGCAACATCGGAAGGAACTGACTAAAATTTTTCTGCTCTGTTTGTATCGCAGGCCGCAAGTGCAGTGGCTTGTTTAGCCCAGTGGGGGGCGCTGGTGTGCTCATGCTGCAGCGAGGAGCAGCCAGTGGAGGTGAAGCTGACAGCCGCCAAGGTGTTGGTCAACTGTACAGCCACTGTGCTGAGCAGCCCACATCTGCCACTGGGTGAGTCTCAGTCATGGAACCACTGGAGGAAACGCTGACCTCCCAGGCAGTGTGGAAAATACTATGATGTCAACAGAAGAAGAGAAAAAGTTGAATTTGTGCTGCAAAAAAATTCAAATCTTCTCAAATCTTCATTCTCTGAAACTCATTAAAGAACAAAAAAACATTTTGTTGATCAGAAATATAAGCCTCAAGTTAGAATCTGTGTGTGTCCTCAGTTGGTTTTTGGGGCGAAGTTAGAGTTAGTTATATAATGACCCCAAAAGTGACCTAAGAAAACGTGTGTGTGTGTGTGTGTGTGTGTGTGTGTGTGTGTGTGTGTGTGTGTGTGTGTGTGTGTGTGTGTGTGTGTGTGTGTGTGTGTGTGTGTGTGTGTGTGTGTGTGTGTGTGTGTGTGTGTGTGTGTGTGTGTGTTCAGGTCTGTCCACTACAGTTTCTCTGTGGAAGAGTCTGTTTACGCTGCTGCAGGATGAAGACCAGGAAGTCCGAGATTCAGCGTCTGACTTCATCTCTGTACCTGCACCTCTGCTCAGTACAGGTACACACTCACTGCCAGGACGGGAAACCTCACACACACTCATAATTATACAGAAATCTGCTCTTCCCGACAGACTAACATACATGTACACTCAGTCAAACGCATATAGACCCAAAGCAGTAAGACAGCAATGATAATGCATACTTACTGAAATATACACACACACATGCTGTTGTATAAACAGACACACAAACACATAAAAACGCCACAAACACATGCTGATGATAAAAAGGGTTGATGACATCATTTTGTGCTAAGGGTTGGGGAGCATTCCAGGAATGAAGGGCGCTAATTCTAGTTTGGCAGTTGGGACGCATGAGCGAAAAGTGTGTTTGTGTGTGTGTAGGTGTGTGTGTGTGTGTGGTTATGTGTCATTGTTTTGGGAACATTTGAGGTCTGTTTTCTGAAGAAGGGTATGATGGCAGGCTTTACCAAATTTCCCAAGTAAACACACACTAATGACAGTCTTATCCTTGTGGAAGCGCCCTATTAATTGTCTCTTTCATACACACACACACACACACACACACACACACACACACACACACACACACACACACACACACACACACACACACACTATCAGAGGACTGACAGCTGCCGGTTCGCAAGTGCCCTCCTCACAAACAGTGCGACTTCCTGTCCTCGCAACACTCACTTCCTGTATTTTCCCAGCTTTCCTCCAGGAGCCACCCTCATTGTGTCTGTCGTCGCCGATGGTATCACAAACATAACACGAGGCGGCAAAACATCTCATCAAAAGTCCCTGTGGTCCTTCCATGCCAACGCTCATGGATGAGAGGGCAGAGTCATAGGCGGGGGGGCTCAATAAGTAGCTCTTATTTTTAGTGACTGCGATTTTATTCTGCTTAGCGACCTTTAGCTGCGTTTCCTGATCTGAAGGCTCAGGAAACGCTTTACAAATTCCTGAAAGTCTTTTGATACCAGGATTTCATCCAAAAGCAATGTGTGTGTGCGTTCTATATGTGTTTATGTACATAAGGCCAGACAGGGTCAGATAAGCTGTGAGCTAAAAATCAGATAGGAGCTCAACAGCATGACTAAGATGGAGAGGTTTTCTCTCCAACAGGAAGAGAACACAATAGGCATAATTACAGAGTGGGTATCCTTGTGTGTGGGGTATCCGTCTTTGTCTATCCATATTCACTGCTCATTTGGAGCACAGTTTTTACATGTGTGTGTGTGTGTGGGGGGGGGGGAGGCAGAGAGTGTGTTAATTACCGTAAATGTTGATTCTTTTGTGTGACTTCACTCTGAAGCCGAGGCACTCAGAAACCTGCTTTAACCTCCAGAGATCTTCATGGAAACTGCTCTCTGAATTCCTGTTTTATTTCAACACGTGTCGTACGCGCAGCAAGAATGTAGCGCTCAGCGCAGAGAGAAAGAATGAGGCGGTAAATTGGTAATCTTGTATCAAAGGAACGAGAGACTTGGCCAGAAAAGTTAAATTCCTCATGTAAATGAAAAACAACAGAAAAACCCCAAAACAAATCACATCCCACTGACGAAGAAAGAAGAAACAACAAAACCTTCAATTGGAAAAATATGTCATCTTTCTAAAAGCTCAAACTTTAAGTGATGTTTCTAAAATTAAACACAGGACGCGGAGCTGCTAGTTGGGGAGCTATGGCATTTAATGAAGTCATCATGATTGTATGACCGCACTTACTGCTGTCTCAACATTTCTAAGTGTGTGACTGTGTGTCAGTGTGTTAATGCAGGGTTGTCACCCTTTAACAAACAGCAGGGGGGTTCTTGTACTGACTTCCTGGAGAGCAAAATGTCCATTACTGAGCTTTAGTGTGGTTGTTCTACATATTTTGACTCTCAGAGAGAGCCAGAGCCTTTTGCTTATGTTGTTATTCAATATAACTGTACTGACGATGCACAGGTCTGAGCTCGAATGGCACACTGTTCAAGTTCTTGACCTCCACGGCAGAGACATGGAGTTTGATTCCGGTAGTGATACCTTTGGCTTGATGACCTGTGTAATATCTCAGGTCAGCAGATTGACTCCCTGCTGTCAGGAAATAGAAATGAAATAACCTGGCATGCTACTCCAAACCACAGCTATACAGTGCAACACTGTGCCAGTGGAAAAACAACATTACTGTGTGTGTATGCAGGTCACTGTGACACTGTGTGTGTGTGTGTGTGTGTCTCTGTGTGTGTGTGTGTGTGTGTGTGTGTGTGTGTGTGTGTGTGTGTGTGTGTGTGTGTGTGTGTGTGTGTGTGTGTGTGTTTATGACCTGCCGTTGCAGAGTCAAGTATCTGAGGTGTTAGCTGCTTCAGATGGAGGTGACGACTCCTGGCCCTTTGATATGGAGGACAGGCAGAGATGTGGGAACATAGACGGGTTCTGCAACTAACACACACACACACACACACACACACACACACAAACACAAAAGGACAAAATGCAAAACACCCATTCCCCCTTGAGAAAGGAAAGACATTTAAATTTGAAATGGGACTGAAATGTTTAAAGTGTAGATCCATATAATCCAACTTTACTAACTAAGGATTCAGACAATTAAAATAAACATGTTTACACTGTGGTGTATATATAGCCTGCCTCTGTTCAGCATTATCAGTCTTCTCATCTAACTCATCAAGAAAGCAAATAAGTGGATTCACCAAAATGTTCCTTCAAGCTCAAACGAGTTTAGAGAAGTCTTTATTTTGAGGTTTCGAGTACAGACCCTATTTTGTGTCCCTGGTAAAAACATTAAATAACATATTGTTTCATTATCGTGCTAGTGCGTGAATGCTTTTCAACTGTTTTGTTTCACCTAAAAACAGTTGAGTTTCACTCTGATAAACATGTTCTTTGATTTTAAAGCAGGTAAAATCCAAATAAACCAGTTTCCTGTGTCTGTGTGGGAGAGAAATTTATGCAGATCACATCAGGTTTGTCTTCTTCCCAGAGATGTGAGTCACAGTGGAGCTGTTGTCTTGGACAGGAAGAGCAAATCTAATTTAACCCAATCCCACCCTCCAACAGCCCCTCCACCCCCACCAGAATCACCACCACCACCATCACCCAAATACCTCCAGACTAATTGGGTCTGAAATCAAACTCCGCTTACCCTCGCTGGACCTCCAGCACTGTGACAGACTCAGGGCAGGAACAGAGGGATCACTTTATATATAGAGCACAGAGGGATTTGGATTGGACGGCAGTGTGTGAGAGGGCAAGTCAGTACGTTTACATGCAGTAATTCGAATTCGAAGATTAGAAATCTGATTGGAGAGACAAAAGAGCTAAACAGAAAACAGACACACATTTATTTCAAATAATTAATTTTAAGCATTAAATTGTGACAACAAAGGCACAAAAGACAAGTATGTACAGCTTCCAGACAACATGCATTAACATACAACATATAGTAAATACTAATCAAATCACATATATTGGACAATATTTGTTAATCTTGCATAATATTGCAATATACAGTATAACCTTAAGTTATATTGGGTGGTATCTACTATTAATGGCACAGGGGCTCCCCCCATGTATCCTCTGAAACCCTCTGTTCTATAATTTTGATGTCAAATGTCTTAAATCAGATTTTTAAATATAAAAACTTGTAGAACACAAAAACTGTGAGCAGTGCTTCTAACAATGAAAAAACAAAGCTGAGGACCACCTTCACCTGATCAGAGTAATAGTTTGGCTTTTTCTGAAATATATTTCTGCTGGAGAGTTTGAGACAAACATTGATATCATTATGACGCCTGCCTGCATACTAAATATGAAGCTACACCAGTTGGTTATCTTATCTTAGAAATGGGGGGAAGCAGCTAACCTGGCTCAACAAAAACATTCATTAGCATCTCTAAAGCTCACTGATTAGCATGTCCTGTCTTGTTTGTTGAACTGAAGTGTGAAAAGCGACTGTTCTCAACTCATTGCAGAAATAATCTTAATAATAATAATATAATAATAATAATAATAATAATAATCAGAAATTATTTTAAGAGGTGTCCACAGGTAGATTTTGCTACCTTCAAACAGAACCAGGCTAACTTTTTTTCCAGACCGTGCTAAGCTAAGCTAACTGACATAAGAGTGGTATCCATCAAGTTTTTCATGCAAGAAATTTGTCTTGGTGTTCTCATCTAACTCTCAACCGGAAAGCGAAGAAGCAAACCTCCAAAATTATTTTATTATTTTTCCTTCTTTAAATGATGCAACCTTTCCATCAATATACAAATCTCTCTGTTTATCCACTGTTCTCCTGTAGAGTTGAACTCTTTTAAAGAATGCAGTCACACACTCTGCTGACATGCTCATGTTTTTCAGGCCATTGTCAGTGAACTGGAGTAACCTACTTTGCCTACTGTAAAGCTGATAAATGCAGAATATGCCATTCATGTGTCCTTTCCCCCAGTTCATTCATTTACAGTGGATGACGCAGATGAATGGCCTAACGGTGCTGAAGGACACTCATTAAACAGACCTTGTCCTATTTTAGCACAATACTCATTCAGCCGTTAAACCCGGTTTTGTGTTAGTCGATGTCGGATGAATCGCTGAACGAGGACGAGGAGAGTGTCACGTGTCGCTAATTTGAGAAGAAACCGGAGGCACCTGCTGCTACCAGAGAATAACTTTTGAACTGTTCAGCTTAAATCTTTCCTTCTGGATTAAAATCAGCTTTCCGTTCACTCTCCAGTGAAAACACTGAAATGATGTTTTCGCCGTCTTTGGCTGAAAAAGCAGCGCAGAATGAGATTTTAATGATTTGGTGGGCGGCGTGAAATAAAGTCACATGTCTGCAGTAATGACTGGTGTCTACAGGCTGTGTTGAAAGGTGTGGTCAGTGCATTCATTGCACTCACAGCCGTGGGTTGTGACACTTGATTATATTGTGTTGTTTTGGAGATATAATAGGAGTATCTTGGTGTGGCTATTTCACAATCAGACTGTGAAACTGGGTGAGCATCGTTATGCATCCACCGTTATTGTGACGTTATTATCAGACCTACGATCTGATCACAGTTATAGATGGTTTGAATGAACACTTTAACCCTCGCAAAGCACCTGGGGAGTTGATTTAATCAGGATAGTTCATAGTAAGAAGATGTAGAAATGGGAAGCAGACCAAATTAATTTCATTTGTTTGTTTATTTATAATTTCAGACATGTGCCAGATTAAGTATATAATGAATCCAGCTGTAGTGCCATCTCTGTATTTCTGTATTGAACGAAAACACACAGAAAGAAATGAAACATGCGTCTGGTTCATCTTTTTAAGACCACTCAATTATCACCTTCTTTGTGCAAACACATTAAGATGAGTTTGATAAACCACAAAGCCGCGCGAGCGAGCCAATTTTACGTTTTTGTGGAGATTGTGATGTCAGATTAGTCCGGTTTGTCAGGGTGACGCTATATATGAACTGCTGCATATCCAGCAAACATGAAAAATGAGAGTCCCAGCTTGTCTCATCTGTCCTACAATCCTTACTCACTGTGGTCATTTATTAAAGGTTATTACTCAAATTCATCACTGATGCACCTTGTGAGACAAAAGAAAACACTCCAAATGATCACTCTTCAGCTCAGAGCTGTTCTTCAGTTATGTCACCGCTCCCTCTCACACACTAGGTGCCAAATATTGGCATCATGGAAACATCTTGTCTTTCTGTACATGTTCTGCCACGTCTGAATAAAGCTGGAACAGACATCTATGTCTTAATGACTTTTAAAGGGGCGACCCATTTTACTCGTCATGAGGAGACCTGTGAAAACAGTCGTATCTTTTCTGTGCAGCTGTTGAGGTTTCCAAAGTTTAAAAATGGACTATTAATGAGTTGCATAATGAGAAGTGTATGATCCAGCATGTTGGAGTTCGACCCATACTAGGGACATATCGGCCTCTGACGCTCTCTGATTTGTGTCTCATAGGAGGTGACGATAGAGTTTCCATGACAGACAGATAGGAGCCTCTGTTGGCTCCCTGTTGAGGCAGCCATTCACTTGTATTTGATCCTTTGACTGAACTAACTGCTGACTGTGGTTCATGACAAATGCTGCTAAAGCGAGCCCAAGACTCCGAGCGTGTTCTCAGACCATTATGTCCATGGTTATGCTAAACATTCACTGAGTTTTGTGCTATTATTATTCAAGGTAAAGTTTCCTGTCGTCGTTGTTGTTGTCATTTCTCTGGGCCACCACACTCCCTGTTTCTCGTCAGCCTCCAGAGGAAGTCAGGGCTGTAAAGTTTGTGTTTTTATTTCACACCTCTGTATCTCACACCTATGCTTCCTGGTGTCTCGGCTCCACTGTAGCGTCTGTAGCAGGCGCTCCGCGTGCTGCTGTGTGAGGGAAAGTGTCCCTTTGAGCTTTTGTAAGATTTCTGTTGTGGGTGTTGCTGGTTGAAAACCATCTTGTGTTTGTCAACTGTCACTTTTGCAAAAGTCTCGTTTTCACACTCCCCGTCACCCCCGCAAATCCTGCATATATACATGTTTGCTGTCCCTGTTAGACAGACAGGCTTTGTTCGGGTTGTATGGAATAAAGAGCAGACTGTCGAGCAGAGAGCAGGTGTAGCTGAGGGAACCGTACGCTGGTCCATCACTATGTTCCAGCTCCCGGGCGGGGAAGTTAAAGCTGCAAGTCACAGCGGGGGCTTCTAACCCAAATCCTTCCGATGTGGGTGGCTGAGCAGAGGAATTAATTCCCAATGCAGTGAACATGATGACACCAGCGAGAGGAAGACTGCAGGGCGGGAAGTGTTTTCTCTCATTTCACTGTCCTGACAGCCCGCCGAAAAAACAAAACCCCAACCCATCCCCGATCCACCCCCTCCGCCTCTGCTCAGTTCAATGGGACATCTGACACCCCCCCAGCTGCAGAGGCTCAGTGAGGATTTACTGAACAGCGAAGGCCTCTTCACTCTCTTAATTTAATTCACTGACTTTAATGACACGACTGTTGATCAGACACAATGAGGTCGCAGCAGCGTGCAAAACGTTGTTACTCAAAAACCAGTGAACAACAGTTAGACACATGATATTTCTGTTAGATACTGAGCTATTATTGAGTTTATTATCACTGAAGTTCCACTGTTTAACACAGCTCAGTCATACAAGAGAGGAAAGAGGGAAATTATACATTTTTTTCACTTAGAAATTTGGGAGTTTTTATATGTAGTTGATGTGAACACGGACAGACCCCATCACTCTGCACTTCGTCTGGGTATATGAACATAAACACTCATGTTAAACTACAGCACACTGCACAGTATGTGTACTTACATTCAGATAAGCTGGCTGAAGTACGAGAATTAGACTAATTTTGTATGAGACAGCATCTGTTTTTGTTTTAGTTAGACTGTTTGGCTATATTTTATTAATTCATGTATTTATTGATGGATGAAGAGAAATAATACAGACAGAGGTCTTTCCAGACTCTGGAAAGAGTTTGTCAGTGAGTTTCTTTTTTCTTTGTTCGTTTTGTTTAAAGCACAGATTTATTGTATTATTATATTGTAGGATCTTCATGGAGCTACAGTATATCACTGTGTCATCATATTTTTTTTTAGCTATGAGCAGATCCTCCACTTCCTTTTCACATTGCATTGTTTTCTGCATGGCTGTAGGGATGCCAGCGTCTGCCAGTTGGTCAGTTGGTCGGTCCAGACTGAAAGATGTGAAGGAAACTATTGGACGGATTTCCATGAAAGTTTAAACTCAGAGTGAGAGGCGAGAAGATCACTGCAGTGATCCTCTCATTTCTCCTCATGCAGCCTCAGCAGGTCAGATTTTGAATTTGTACATTGTTTTTTGTGGTAATGTTAGCACGCTAACACACTAAACAGAGATAGTGACCATGGTGAACATTGTACTCTAAAAATGCCATGCCAGTGTTAGCTTCTGTGTGTGATCACACCATAGAGTCAAAACCTGCTTTGAATCAGTGTAGCACAGGACTGAGACACTGCTTATAGTTTTTGTGACCATCATCATGTGTCCTCTTGTTAGGCAGCAGATTTACATATAAAGCACTTTGTGGAGACGTGGTGGAGTCTCCAAGGCGAGCAAAGATCTTAGTTCAGTTTAAAAAAAACAAGAAGCTCAGAATGGTACAACTGTTATACTGTTTCCACAAGTGGCACAAGGTTAAGTTTTTCCCTCACACTCCTGCCCTGCCCAGCTCAAATGTACTATGAGAGTGCCAGTGGATGGAGTGTGTGCCAGTGGATGCCAACCGCGCACACACACACACACACACACACACACACACACACACACACACACACACACACACACACACACCATCTAATTCAAACCCATTCATTCACCAACTGGCACTGATATTGTCATTTGCGGAGACGAGATTGTCTGACAAACTCTCAAACTATACCTACTCAGGACTAAACTCATGCGAACACACACACACACACACACACACACACACACACACGCACACATGCAACACACATGTCAGTGACAGCGTGAAAGACAATCCTCTTGAGAAAAAGAGTACTTTGCGCCAAAAGCTCAAGGAGGGAAATCACGTTAAGCGATGTGTGAAACCTCCGTAGAAAAGCAGATAAATTGAATGCAGCTAAAATTTCCTATTATGTTCCTATTATGGGGGCTGTAAAGGCTTGACATCAGAGGCAGAGCTGTCCCAGAGAGAGGCGGCTTCTTGGTAAAGAAAGGAATTTGTCACTCAAGCTCCTAAACTCTTAAATCTCCTCTAATACGGTACAATCAACAGCCTCTAATGTTCACAGAGCGGGTTTCCCTCTCTGCTCAGACTTCAGGCTCTACTCCGATTTTACGCCTCCTCTCTGAAGAGGAAAAACAATCTGGGTTCCCAACACTGTGTGTGTGTGTGTGTCTGTGTGTTGTTATACTGTATGTGTGCTGATGGGGGTCCATATACCTCCCTCCCTCCTCCTCTCTTCCCATAGTGGTAGTGTTTTGGCTAGTGGCTCTCAAAGCCTTTTGAAGTCTCTGGTGTTATCTGGGTGTCAGCTGTGGTGAGGATGGTCAAGGTGGGAGAACAACACTCTCACACACTCACAGACACACTAACTCATGTGTCAGATAGTTGCTGCGTGGACAACTGGAGCCGTTAAATGAAGTCTTACGTTATGTTTTCCCTGTTTGAAGTGTGTGTGTGTGTGCTTGAGCGTGGGCTCACAACAGGCCTGCCTCTGAAATGTGTGTGAGGAAGCATTACGGCAGCACACACAGGACTATGTGTAGAGAGCTACGAATAGCAGGACTGCTAAAAATTAATTTTTCATGTGAGTGATCACTGATAGTCACAAAACACCGTCTCCACGTGAACATCCTACTCACATGTGTGTAGGCAATCCCATCCATTAACACGGAACAGATTAGAACACATTAAACAGGAAGTCAAGAGCAACGTCTGCACTCACGCCGTGTGCACATTGGTGCAACGTGCAGAGTTTTCAATCCACAGACACACACACACACACACACACACACACCCTGATCGTGGTTGGTTATATGAGTTATAGTTTTGTTTCCCAGAAGGCCGTCCAAGCCCGAGATGACACACATGCGTACACGCTCGCACTAAGTTTGGAACAAACTGTCAGTCCTGCATCATTTAAATGGACACACACACACACACACACACAAGAAACAAGGTTATTGGAGAAAACCAGGTTGAGGTAGAAGTGTTTACATATAGGCGCTCATTAATTTCTCAGCTACCAGCTCATATTTTTGACCATATTTGATAATCCTGAAGGTTTTTTTTCTCCCTGCTCTTGGACTTGCGGCGCAGTGACAGGCACACACACTGTTTTTTTTTCCTCCCCGAGTGATTGCATCTGAATTTGACAAAAAGTGTACTGTTCAGCCGACTTATTTTGAATTATTTATTTCAGTTGGGTTTTAGCCAGACTTTGGATTGAATTATTTTGGATACAGGCACATAACACATTAAACTGCAGAGGCTGGGTCTATGTCATGTTGTAGAAACCTAATTAAAAACCTGTGTATTGTGTACATGGCAAAAAAAAAAATCAGGTTTCTGCAGCAGAAATGAAGCTGTGGTAATCAGGTTCCTCTTCAACTTTTATCCTCACAGAGGAAACTAGACTCTGTTTGACATGATTTTTCAAACATCAGGTTACTGCAGACTGCGGTGCGACTCACATGCATGTAACGCACTGACAGATCCAGACTGACAGTTTGCGTGCAGGTTTCTTCCTCTGGCATCTTTACTTCATACACTGTGTGTTCTGTTTCTTCCAAGCCTAGCAAAGGCATTGTGCACTAAACAGAGCTTTAATTCAGGCACAAAAAAAGTTCACTATGCCAGTTATTACAGCTCACATTTCAAAGTGATTAATCAGAATCAGTGATTAATGCTAATACTCTCCAAAGAGGGGAGTTGCACCAGCTCTTGTTAAGTTAAAACACTCAATTCATTCATACAGATTAATTGTTACAAAATATCTAAACTCAGTAACTGTCTGATGCTGTTAGCATACTCACAAAGCCAATGTTAGCTTGCTAATACGACATGTTTAGATTGAAATGAGGTAACAAGTTCAAACTTAGCCTAGTTATACTGATCTATGGTCTACATCTACTAAGTGGCAATAGACGCATTAATAAATTAAAACACATATTAGTTGTAGAAAAAAAAATATTCCTTGCGTGTGTCGCTAAATGTTTAAACCCAGCATGCAGGTGTTGCGTAGCTAACTTCACTAGCTAAGACATAGTTTAGTTTTATTAGTTTAGTTTAGTTTAGTTTAGTTTTATTTCGAACATGTGTGAGTAACACAACAAAGTAAAGTAAAAAACAAACAAACAAATCCAATAAAAATAGTCAAAACAACAGTAACAATAGTCAAAACAAAAATAACTTTATAACATAAAGTTATAATAATGTAGTTTTAGTAAATCACTAGTTTGAAGCTAGCAGGTAGCTTGTGGTTACTAAGAACTTCTAAAGCACTTTAGGCACAAACTTTGTAATCTTCTTACAAACAGCCGCTGCAACGCAGTTCATGCAACTTCCTCTTAAAAAATGTTTGTCTCGACTTCTCAAATCTTTTTTTCCCCCCTGTTGTGTTCCTGACCTCTGACCTCATTATGAGCTTGAGCATAACCTTAGATCTCAGGGCAGACGGAAGCTCTCTGCTCTTTCCAAAGCTGAACTTTGGACTAAAGTTCAACCACTGCTCAGCTGACACGGTCACCTAATGACACGGCATCTGCAGCAGAAGGTGTGTGGGTAAGAGAGGGAAAACTTCACATGCACTGGAGCTGCTTGTGTGATTTGTATTGAACATGCTTGTTCATTGTTCACTCATACTTCGTGTGTGTTCATCACTGACTGTACAAAGTTGTGGTCTCTTGTGTCCTCAGATGTGGCAGGTGTCTCCGTGTGTCCTCCGGTAGCCCTGGACTCGGGCGTGGGACTCCTGTGTCGGCTGTTTGAGCTGTGGGGGCGCGTACCAGAGGGAGCCCTCGCTCTGACAGAGTGGCTGCTGGGAGAAGAAGAGGGCAACGATGAGGCTGCTGCAGATGAAGCTTCCAGTCTGGTGAGAATCGTGTATAACTTAAAAAAGTTTCAAGGAATTTGTCTTTGTGACCTCGGAGCAGATACATAGTGACAGCTAACGTTGTTACACTGTGGTACAGGAACATTACAAACAGTACAAAGGAACAGTTAAGACTGTAGACTGCATGTACATATGATGATTCTCATCAAGCTTTGCTTTAAACCAGCTGAGATCAAGTCTCTTTCAAGGGTGGCAGCAAAGTTACACGTCGATTACATACATGCAATAAAATACACTATTTTTGAAAGTCTAACTAAATTATGTGTTGTAGCAAGAACATTCTGTCAAAAACTTACAAAATGATTAGAGAGATGAGGGAGGCCAGACTGAGTCTGTCTGGTGACAGATAAACACACTGTTTCAATTTCAGTAGCTATAGCAGACGTTTCATGAACAACCAGGAAGAATCTCTGATTATCAACTGACTACCTTCACCTTTAATTTCAATATTAATACATGAACTGATGCTGCTTCTTAAAGCACTTGGTAACAGCTGAACGAAGTGTTAAAAGAACAACATTTAACTATCATTGAGTTTTATACTTAACCGTTGGTTGGCACTTCATTGAATCTGTGATTCGTGGTGGTGTAACATGGAGTGTGTGGACTCACAGAACAGATAGCACGTTCTGCTCACAGTAGTAGTCAAAACAGCTGAGCGCTTTCAGACACCAAGGTTTCTGCCCTCCAACACCTTCAACTACCTGTTTATGTTTAGTTGGTTGTTTCCCTGTTAAACAGCTGATGGGAATCATGAGACGTAATTTTGAGTAACGTTTGATTGTGGCTAAATATCTGTGCTGTATTCTTCTGCACTAGTCTACGAGTCTAATGATGATGTGTGCTGTGAAAGATGTGTCTCATTGTGACAGACCCACAGAGAACTATCACCTAGTTCTGTGCGTCCCCTCAGTTCTTTGGAGTTTTTGAGCTCATTGTTTTGGTTTTTCATCGGGCAGCTTTCTGTTTTGGTTCACTGTCGCCTTTCTTATCGACCCCAGCTGTAATATAAACCCACCCTACGTCAGCTGTCCATCTCCAGACTACAGACAAAGTTAGCAACAAGCTAGTGAACATAGTGGAGCATTTAGCAGCTATAGAGCCAGATACTTCTCTCAGACGTTGGTTTAAACTGAGCTAAAAGGAGTGAATGTTGAACTTGTATTTGTCAGGTGGTCATACACTGACTCCAAATGAATGCTAATGTTGCTCCAGGTCTGTTAGATGTGCAAAAAGGCAACTGTTAGCGGGCAACTGCTAACACGTTCGTCAAATCAACTTTATAATTAAATAACATGTCATGTTTTCTGCTTGTTGTGCTGCCCCTAACTCCACAAACATCCAGTAAATTGTCTCCCTTTTTCCTCGTGACCAGGACGAAGAGGACTTCCTGTTTGAGAAGGGGGACCTGAACCTGTGGGCCGAGCCGGTCCAGTGGGTGAAGCTGCTTCACAGGCACCTCGGCTCCCTCCTCCTGACCTCCAAGCAGGGTACAGGAACCGCAGGACCGGAACAACTCCACCAAATCCAGACTCTGTCCACTCAGGCCCAAGCCAAGGCACTCAGCTCCCAGCAGGCCCTGGACTCCCTCCCTACCCTGCCCCAGTTCTCCTGCACCATGGAGCACGCCCGGCTGGTGCTGCAGCACCAGAGAGCCACGCTGGCTTTAGATGTGCTGGAGAGGCTGAGGTAGAGGAGTGAGCGATGTGGCACCCAATTTTTGATTTTAGAGAACATTTCTAATATTAAAATAAAGAAGTTATCAGACAGCTTGTATGAACCAACACATGAGACCACAGACTGGCTTTGTGGTCGAGTCTTTTTCTGATAAAATCAAGAGAATGAAGGACACACAATGATTTTTTACCCCGTATGCATCTCATACTTTATCATTGAGTAGAAGATGTGTTTTAATTTTTATCCTTCGTGTCTTTTTAATGAAATCTGTATAAAATTCCTGCATTTTTTATTCCAATGTTTGTTTTTTTCCCAACCGGGAAAGACATACACTAGTTAAATGTGTCTCTTTAAAATAATAAAAATAAACAATAATAATATAAACGCTGCGTGAAATGTGTGGAGAAGCCTGTCGGCCGTGAAGCCATAACAATAATTCAGCCCGAGCTTGCGCAAAACAACACTCGACGCTCTGTTCCTGTTATCGGTGGGAATGTGTCACACGACAGAACTTCAACAGTGTCAGCATTGAGCACACGGAGCGTTGTGCTCTCTCCACGTCTTGCAGGGATTTAAGGTTGGAACAAAACAACTCTGCGCCCAAAGCTTCAAGCACCAACTTCAATGGCGCGATTGTGCAGCGAGCGAGCTTTATGACCGAGGCATGGGATTGTGAAAGAAAGTGTTTTCTCTGACACGTCACCAAAGTTGTATTTCAGTATACGCTTTGACTTCTACTGTATGTTTATACGAGGTGTTATTTTCCTGTGATATTTAATTTACTGCAGGATTCTTCCCATTGGACTGTGTTTTTATGCTTCCCTCTACTTTTCCTGGTTATGTAATTAGGACAGCACAATGGACTACTGTCCTCCGTGTGTGTGTATGTGTAAGAATATGTGTGTGTGTGTGTGTGTGTGTGTGTGTGTGTGGATTCATGCTGCCCTCTCATACAGCTGGACCCTTCTCCCTCCCTGGTAGCCATGTTCCCTGTTACAGTAAAGCTGATGTAATGTTTTGGAACAGCTCAACATCCCCCAATAAAAACAGAGCCGCGTGATGGGAGAGCGGTTTCTGTGGACGAGGACATGTTCAAGGGATTTCTCAGGAGCCTTGCCGTGTCTGTCCTTCACATTAAACTATTTATCACAACTTCCAAAGCGCAAATAGTCCTGGGGCAGCCCTCAGCCTAATTTTAGGGTTGGTAGTAGTAGATTCCAACCTCTTATGTCACTTGTTTTTCGCCTGTTGCTATTTTCCCTTTTTTTTTTTTTTTTATACCTCCCTCCCCGCTTCTTCAACCAAACCATTCAGCACTTAAAGAGAATATTGAACCATGTCACAGCGAGAGAAAAAAATCATTTTTTATAACCACTCTTCCAATTATGATTCTATATGGAAAAGACTTAATGGTTACCGGTGTCGCACAAACTGGCAATTTCTGGTGATATGTGTTGTGCAAAGTTTTTACACCCTCCTGACCAAAATATCTGCCTTTGCTGAGCCCTGATATAGAGCCCACGTCCTGCTCTCTGCCAACTCTGCAATCTTTCCACTGCGGTTTTTTAAAAACTTGACATAACTCCAAGTGCAGAGTGGAGTAGTTTGACATTTTCATGTGAACATTCTGCCATCCTGGGAAGGTTACATCATGCTGAGACGACTACAAAGGAGGGTCTGTGGCGACCGTGTGGCTTTTGTTGAAATGACCCCGAACATGGACGCCCCTCTGCGCCTGGAGCTCTGATCTGTTGAAGAGAAGACGCATGAAGGACAGTTTCATGACAACTCTGGAGCCAAAAAGGCCTGAATGTATCTTAAAATGTTGCTCCAGATCTGCACAGCAGGTGGCGCCCACATCTCTCATAGTCAGTTCCCACTTTGCTCTCATGGGGGCAGTGTTGCTCTGCTGAACCACATGAAAAGCACATTCCTGCAGTCTGGGCTCTGAGATTGGGAAAAACAAGTCAGGGAGGAAGGAACATGGAAGAGTGGTTCAAAAAGACAAAGTAAATCCACTTTGTGTTCAGAATAATGACTCAACACGGGACTGACTGATCTCAGATCTGCAGGTGAAGTCAACATTTCTGAAGTTTAGTTTAGAGACATTCATGCAAAAGTAGGTCACGCTCACACTGTGGGTATTAACTTGTCTAATTTTTCCATGTGTAGTGGACTGGAATAGGCTGCTGCTGCTCTCTGGAAGTTGATTATGCAACCAGTGGATTCTAAAAATTGTACTGCACTCTGCCTGGACTCCTCTGCGCTCATACTTGTGGTCTCACCCCATCCACAGGGAGAGAGAGAGGGAGAGGCAGAGTTTCCTTCCATTACAAATACATGTGTCAGCTTCCAAGAGCGGTGGTCCAGAGGCTAGAGGGGTGGCCTTGTCACCGGTAGGTCGCTGGCACAAACCCCCCCCTGAGGGGAGCCGGGGAGCTTTTGAGCACGGCATACACACTGCTTCATTACAGCACCCAGGTGTGTGTGTGTGTGTGTGTGTGTGTGTGGTTAATTTGCTGGAGCTTGCATGCACAGCAGACGTCCCTTGATGGTTCTACATTCTTTCTCAGCGAGAGTCAACCCCAAAAAGCAAAACCAACTTCCACAAAATTGGTTGTGTGATTAAAAGAAGAGAAGGAAAAAAAAGAAAAAGAGTTGGGGGGTGTGTGAGGAGGCTGAGGGGGGAGGTTGGGAGGTGGAGGAGGAGGAGGAGGAGGGGTGTGTGTGTGCTGGGGTTAGATTTCAAGGCGTGGTGTTAAAGAATAGGCGGCCAACCGGTGAATGGAAGTTTTTTTTCTCTCTCTCGTGGAGGAGGCGAGGAGGCGTCTCCTTGCAAAAGTTGCGAGCGACTTCAGATCGCCCCTCCCCGGTCACCGTCAGCCATTTATACCCATGCAAAAAGATTAGAGCGCACAGTGAGGCACTCTGGCTCAGCCCTTCTCGAGGGGAGGAAATATAACCACCTACAACTCAATAATACAAACCTATCCCCCCCTGGTTTTCTCTCCTCCTTCTTCTACGGACTTAAAACTGCACATAAACTTTTAAAGCAACTTTTTCCGCAACCAAAACCAGTCGTGGCACAAACTACCGAACGTCGCATTCAAGGATCCTGGTCGGTCCTCCATGAAAGAGGGAGTGCGGCAGCTAACTTGGGGAAAAGAGATGTCTGCGACCGTCTTGTCTGCTTTCTACGACATGGACATGCTTTACAAGGTAAAAATTTAACAAGTCGTGTGGATGTTTTGCACTCGGGGTGGAGTTGACGTGTTCAGCTGCAACAAGTTGTAACGTTGCACTCAAACTTGTCCCAGTTATATATAGTCCCAGAACTTGTGCTTCAAGTGCATTGCTAACTCTTCGTCTTTTCTCTCCTTACAGCAAGATAAAAGCATGAACATGAACGCCCTCCACATCAACAGCATCCTGGACAAGAAGGCGGTGGGGGCTCCGGTCACGACTCCGGGCTCCGGCGGCTCCTTCACGCCGGGATTTTTCCGCAGAAACTCGACCAGCAACGTGGAAGCAATGAACAACGGCAACAAATACTCCATGGGCTCCTACAGCAGCCTGAAGGAGAACACGCCGAGCAGCAACAGCAGCGCCACGGCCATCATGAACAAGGAGAACAAGTTCCGCGACCGCGCTTACAGCGAGAACGGAGACCGGGGTGTGCTGCAGCAGAAGCCCGGCTCTCAGATCAACTCCACCCGCTACAAGACCGAGCTGTGCCGGCCCTTCGAGGAGAACGGGTCGTGCAAGTATGGGGAGAAATGTCAGTTCGCTCACGGCTACCACGAGTTGAGGAGCTTGTCCCGCCACCCTAAGTACAAAACGGAGCCGTGCCGCACCTTCCACACCATCGGTTTCTGCCCTTACGGTCCCCGGTGTCACTTTATCCACAACGCCGACGAGCGCCGGCCCGCTCCGGCCGCCAACGCTAACGTGCAGGCGGGGGAGGCCAGGTCGGCTCGTGAGCTTTGTGGCTACGGCCATAGAGATGTCCTGCCGCCGCAGCAGCAGCTCGGCTACACCCAGAGGGACAGACCAAAGCTTCACCACAGCCTCAGCTTCTCCGGCTTCTCCACCCACCACGGACTCGAGTCTCCCCTGCTCGACAGCCCGACGTCCCGTACCCCACCGCCACCCACCACCGCCTCCTCATGCACCTCCGCCTCCAGCTTCTACGAGGAGGTGCTCT
The DNA here is from genome assembly GCA_033000465.1 of Sciaenops ocellatus. Taxonomy (NCBI): domain Eukaryota; kingdom Metazoa; phylum Chordata; class Actinopteri; family Sciaenidae; genus Sciaenops; species Sciaenops ocellatus. The sequence continues at coordinate 5,723,397 of CP136872.1, read as the reverse complement.
CTCCCAACTCCGTGTCCTGCATCAACAGTGCCTTCTCTTTCCCCGGACAGAACTTAAAAGCCTTACTGGCCCCCCTGGCTGTGCACACCCCCAGCGGCTACGCCAACAACCACTCCACCGGTGCCTACTACGGGAACATGCAGAGCAGCGTGTGCCCGCCCTCCCCTCCGACCTACAACATGAGCCACTTGCAGGCGCTGCGCCGCCTCAGCGAGTCGCCGGTGTTCGAGCCTCCTCCAAGCCCGCCAGACTCGCTCTCTGACCGGGAGAGCTATGCGAGCGGGTCCCTCAGCTCTTCCGGGAGCCTCAGCGGCTCCGAGTCCCCGAGTCTGGACGCTGGAAGACGTTTGCCAATCTTCAGCAGGCTGTCGATTTCAGATGACTAATCATGTTTTTGTTTTTCATGTGGATTTATGGACGGGTCAGGCAGGGTGGTTGAGGAGCCCTGGGGGTGTCAGTGAGTGAGGTTAGACTGTCATTCAAGCAGAGGATCCCGGTTAATCCCCCCTCACCCCCGGCTCTCTAACCCATTTCAGCGGCAACCACCCTGCCGAAGTGCCTTTGAGCAAGACATTGAATCCCTAGCAGCTCCAGTGGTGCTGACCCTGCTCTGACCTCCCTGGAGGGGGGCAAGAGAAGAGTACATCACCCACAGGGATCAATAAAGCTTCGTACAGTTTAAAGTGTCCTCGATCTGGCATTAGTTTAGTTATTTTCTTTTCTTGTATGTAATATAGCTGTATTAAAACTTAGATAGCGAACAGAAGGCATTCCATCAGTGCCTTGCCCAAGGGCTCATGGCAGCCCCCTCTCCCTTTTGCTCTATCAGGCAAGCCACACTTTTCCTGGGATTAGATGTGTGGGTAACATGACTTGACAAGAAGAAGAGACTGTAAGCGGTTTTCAGATTTCCTCCCATCCTGCCAAGAATATGCCTTGACTCAAAGTAACATTTTTTTTCTTTATCAAAGTGTTTTTTTTTTCTTTCTTTCCTCTCTGAAAGCTTCAACTTCCATTCCAGACCTGTCTTCTCCCAGCGCCACCCAGTGGTTCGTTTGGTTAGTCTAGTTTGTTGCTTGGTTAAAAAGCACTCTTGAGTTGGGTTTGTTTGGGGAAATCACTGCTGATGGTTGAATATATATTTTTTTAGCTGTTTTTTGAGTGATTTACATAGCTGTGCATAACTGGCTATGGACTATTTAACTTATTTATTATCTTGTGAAAAAAGTATAGGCTACATTGGTAATTTGTGTCCATACTGTATTTATCAAGTATGATGAAGCAATAGATCTATATTCTTTTATGTTTAAATTATGATCGCCATTATTAATCTGCATAAAGTGGAGTGTATGTTCTTTTCACAGTAATATATATATTTTGTTTTTTTTTTTCTCCTTTTTTGTAACTTCACTTGGTTATTTTTATTGTAAATGAGTAAAAAAAATCTTAATTTAAGAGAACGTATGTGATATTTATTTCATTAATTTTGTTTCTTTGTTTACGTTTATTAAAAAAAAAGTTTGCGTGATTGCTGTTTGCTCCTGAGGTTGTGTGTCAGTGCTGTAGAAGGCTTTTTTTTTTTTTTTTTTTTTTTTTTTTTTTTTTCTCGAGGATCCCTATTTAGATGTTTCTGTAGAATGTATAAACGATGTGGTTGTACAGACCGTCCAAACCTTACTTCTTTTTGTTGATCTAGATCAGACTTCAGCGACAAAGAACCCAAGTCAATAAATTAACCAAAAAGTATTTTTGTTTTTCTCTCTGTTTGCACGAGGTCACACTGTGATTCCAGCCACGTGCTAAAGAATGTAGCAATCCCTTGTGCCCCAGTATTATTGTGTAGTGCCTATGGGGTTCACCATCTTGACATGCCTTAAAATTAACCAAATAAAGTATTTTTCCTACATGGCATCTTTTATACACAGGTTGAACTGAATGTAGTGTTGGATTCTGAAACTATTTTTTATTTTTTGAAAGGTTGTTACCACTCAGACACTCTGACAAAAAACAACCGTAACCTTTCTAAATCCCCATTCCTCTTCTTATTTTGATTTCTTTTTTCTTTTTGATATTGAAATCTAGTCTGAGTCTTGAGTTTGCTGGAGAGGGAAGTGGATGAACACGTTTGGTTTGTACATAGTAGGTACAGGGGGATGCGCACTATGTACTTTTGACTACTTTATCAGAAGTAAAGCTTTTTGAATGTAACAAAACGGACAAAAAGACAACGAGAGTTGTAATATTTTTTTGGGGGAGTCAGTTCACTACAAATTGAGTGTGAGACTGTTAACTTTGTACTGTACATTTTTTTGTAGTTCTCCCAATAAAAATCATTTTGAAAAAGTTCCCGACTGTCGGCCTGTGATTTCTTCCACATTAAACCAGCGTGAACGTTGAAGATGCAACATGTGCCGACACAAAAACACGAAGCGCTGGTGTGTGTTGTGGAGCCGAGCTGCAGAGGGAGTGTTGCTTGCGTAAACACAACAGATGTTGCACACAACTGTCTCCCTCCTCCAGTGGAAAAAATCTGGCTGGGACTGAGTGTGTCCCGGGCTTACTTGGTCCTCTGTGTGGCCCCTTGTCATCAGTGTACAGTAAAAGCACTGACTCGAGCTTCCAGAAGAAGGCTTGACCCTTAATTCCCCGTCTCCTGTCTTAACAAAGGAAGAACGACTGACCTGTAGGCGGGCCCTGCTACAGGAAAACTCTGTCTGAGACTCAGTATGAACATGAAAAAAGCAACACAGGCACACAAACTGAGTAAATAATGTAACGTTACACAATCTGCAATGTTCTGCTATCAACTGAGCGCGATGAGCGATACGTCTGCACCATCTGAAGAATGAGGTCTGGAATTTTAAAATGGAAAATGTGTAGGAGCCCAGAGCCACAGGAAAGGCTGCTGAGTCTGTCTGGATCCATCAGGATATGATTTTAATCTTTTAATATCGTGCATTATGATTATGTAGACCCCCATCATCAGAGAGCAGCCACTCAGAGCATGAAGATTAACCAGCAGTGGTATTCAGATACTTAAGTACAAGTACAACTACAATTCTGAACTACCTTTAGTTAGGTCGTTTAGTTTAGTGGTTCCCAATCTAGGGTTGGGCCCTCTCAGAGAGTCACAAGACAAATCCGAAGGGTCATGGGATGATTAATGGGATAGGAAAAAAAAGAATTTCTGTGTACATATATTGGATTATTTGATCTCTCTGAGAGCATCTGAGGAGGACAACTCGTGACAAAGTGCTCCAACTGCTCTTTAATACAAGCCAAAAAGGTTTGGAAGTGTATTTTAGAAGTGTATCCTGTGAATTTTGATGTAAAATCTCAATCTAACTGCAGCCGGCAAATAAATACAGTGAAGTGAAAAGTACAATATAATAGGAGGGGACAAGTAAAGTATCAGAAAATGGAAATACTCAAGTAAAGTACAAGTACTTCAAAATTCCTCCTAAGTACAGCACTTCATTAAACATACTTTGGCTTACAGCTAAGCGGCGTGACCAATCAAGGAGCTTCAGTCCCGTCTGAATGGTCCTTTAAGTTACTTCACTAATGAATCTTTCAAAGTCCTCCGTCAGAAACCTGTTCATAAGAGTGATATCAGTGTCAGACAGGCGGAGATAGATCTGTCAGTCTGGGAACTGAACACCAGCCATTAATCCATAACTGATTAACTCTGCACCTGTAAATGTGTGTCTACTATCAGTCACCGGAGCAGGTAAATTGGAACAGCGGTGAAGTTTGTACCTCTCTCGCCTGTAGCAGGGAGGAATACAGCCTCCCCCCCTCCCCGCATGCCCTGATAGCCAGTGTCATATTCGGTCATGTCTAGACCAAATAAAAGCTGGCCTACATTTAAGTGTAAAGGGGCTGTTGTTGTCGTTCCTCCATTTCCAGGAGCTTTTCAAAAAACTGTTTTCTGCAGGCCACGCTATTCTGTGAAGTTATCAGTGGCAGCAAAGGCATAAAGAAAATAAAGGGCTCGGGAGTCATGTGGTGCCTGGAGTTCACGCCAAGATAAGGCAGGCTGATAAAGGCCCCGGCAAATATTTACTGTGTCCTCAGGATTTCATAATGAAGTGTTTATCAGAGCAGAGCCAAAGGGCTGCACAATGAGCCGGGCCCTGCCAAGTAGGATCCACATACCTGTGACTCAGTGTGTGTGGGAATACGAGTGTGTGTGCTTCACTATGTCAGTCAACAAACCCACATATAATCTTTGATTGAGTGTATTAGCATTCATATATGTTGTGTCTATAAAAGATTAACTTTTTCTATATAAGGATGTGTATGTTGCGGTGTTCGTGTGTGTGTGTACATGCAGGGGTCTTGCTGGTTAATGGATCTGGAGCTCCTACAATGAAAGGAAACACTCTCTGACTTGTGATTAGGGCAGGAAGAGTCACACTTCCTGGCCACCACCCATTTCCACCTCTTCTTCGTCCTGCTGTTTTTCCTCCTCCTTCAGTTTCCCCTCTCCTCTGTAGTGGCGGCTTCTAGAAGTTACTATTTGTGTTCCACCGCTGCACTGGGAAGCTCGGCTCGTCCTGGTATTGTTTTGGCATGCTAAGCCCAGACCTGGGGTCAAGTAGTAACATGCACATGCTTTTTACACTCTGTTTTAGACTACATGGGGGCCAGATGGGTGGCAGCTTGCCAAATAAGAAAGTTGAGAGCAGAGGTTGTTAATCATTTTTGCCCCACAAACCCCCAATTAGACTCAGATAAGGCCCCAGCCTTCTATTCAGTTTCCCCCCAGGTTTGTTTCTGTTGATTTAGTAATGAAGTAGAAGATTACAGAGATTTAAGTAAAATCTTCCTTTCTTTAATGAGGTATAATTGCTACCTAATTAAAGTGAAAGTAAACCATTTCTCATTTTATCATGGACAACCTCTTAAAGACCCCCCATCTCCTATTTCCAGGGCCGTGAGTCACCGGTGCCATGAATCAGTGAAGAAGTCCCTTCTGTATGCTTATCTGTGATTGTCAACTATGTGACACTATTCTGGATTCACAATGAAACAATGTGTGCGTGTGTTTGTGTGTGTGTGTGTTTGTTTGTTGAACTTGCATGAAACCCCACCCAACTGGCAACACGTCAAGGTTCAAGCAAACAGCTGTCAGGCTTTCTAGCAGCGTTCAATGAAAATGAATCTAATGTTCACTCAGAAGCTTTTAAATTGAATTTCCTATTTAATTACTGTTGAAACTTAAGGGAATTAAAAAGGCAGGTGTTAGCCGAGTCTTTCCCGAGTCAATGGGAAAGCTTACAAAAAGACAAGAAGCACACGTGTAAGTGTTTTTAACACAAAACTAACACGTTGTTCTTCTCACACATGAAAAGTTGAATCCATAAGCAATAAAACACACCCATGCTCAGTTCAATACACTGTGCTATCGTTGGCATACTTAGATGGAGATTGTGTCATAACTCTTCCTTACTTGTACTACTGTGACACTACATCTAGCATGTCACATATAAACACTGGAATGATTTTATCACGAAAGGTAAACAATAAAAATGTTAAATATATTTGTTATTTCCTGCCTGTGGTTTCATTCCACTCGCTATGAGTCAGTTCAGGTATTTATAATTTTTAGATTACTAAGAAATCATTTGACATTGACAAAAGATCAGCTGACTACATGTAATGTGAAAGCTTTTACTTGTGTGGACAAACCTTCTTTCTCCCCATCTCTACAGGATGTTTGGCCTCTTTAAGCCCATTGTTTCTGCTTCATAGCCTGCAACTTTACTGTTTTAGTTCTTTTTCATCAACCTCATTTACAGCAAAACTATAATAAACTCACTGTACACCAAACGACAGACAGACAAAGTTAGTGATTAGCTGGTGAACATAGTCGAGCGTTAAGTAGCTAAAGAGACAGATACTTTCCCCAGGAGTCGGTGGAGACCAATCCAGAGCTAAAATTAGAGTAAATATTGGACATGACTAACATTGCCTGTGTTTGGTAAATATGTAAATATGTAACTGTTTGCTAAGGAGATCACCATAATCATGTCATTCATTAGGTAATAACACCTTATATTGTGTCTACCACTTCTTGCACTGCCACCTGGTGGCCAAAAAAATCTAATTTAAACAACTTAAGTAAATAGAGCGATAATAGAGAACAAAATATTGTAACACTGACTTAGTTTGGTTATAACACAAGCACATCTTTGACTAAGAGTTAAGTTTTACGAATTAGCCACAACAATACAGAAAAAACTCAAGTTATCCTCTTTTTTAACCTGATGTAATTATTTCTGATGTAACCTCTCAGTATGACTGCTGACAGGAGGTCACAGTTTACATTAGCTTACCACTGCCTCTCTTATTGTGAGGAGCTAAAAACATAATCTTCACTTTATTTTCAGGAGGCAGCCTCCGGCCCCACACTCAGCTGAGGTGACCTCCCCAGCTGCCGCAAGGTAAGCCAAGGTAAGCCACAGCGCACAGATGCTGAATAAGGTAATGTTGTTTGCCCAGCGGATTTGAAGTCCGGTGATGGTCGGGAGGAGATGGGGGGATGGAGATACATGAGGAGGGGGGAGCTGAGGGAGTTGGCTGAGGCTGGTCACGTTCGACCTGCGCTGCTTGGTCCGCCATGTTCTTCTCTGCTCAACGCCTGCCGAGCTGTAAATATTTACAGTGCATCTTGTGAGAGGCCTGAGTGTTTACCGCCAATGCTTGTGGCTCCTAAGCGTGCGTGTGTGTGTGTGAGCACTGAGCAATGCCGAAGAGATGCTTCTCTTGGTCCTCGCACAGTGTAAACTGTGTGTGTGTGTGTGTGTGTGTGTCGGATGAGGTACTTCCTTTGGTCTCTCCACAGTTTACTAACACTGGCCCCTGGCTCTTGTTCAGGCTCCAGCTCCGAGCTCCATGTATGAATCAACAGTGAGAGCCAGCGAGCAGAGAGGCGGGCGCACCTCGCTCTACCATCTCCGACCCTCGCAAAATGACAGAGAGAGGACGAAGGGACAAGTGTTTGTTTACCTCGCCCCACCCTGTATACGAGGCTGCGGCGCTGACATCACGTCTTTGCGGGTGGAACATTCTCATAAAACATGTTTTCTTTACTTCTTTCCCAATGTAAATAATACAGAGGGTGTAAATACCATTAAGGGCCGTTTTTAGGCGAGCAGCTCTGTATAAGGATGTTTCCAGATTCCAGACTGAGCACATGGTCACAAGTATCACTGTGGTATGGTTAATGAGGTACACACACATGCTAACCTGGCCCGGGTCTAATTCTGTCTCTGGCTGCTTTATTTCAGAGGTCAGAATATTCTTGGCTGCCCTTTAATCTGCTGCAGAGACCACGATAAACTTAATACAAGATAAGGCTTAGCTATGCTGCCACAGGGCACAAAACCTCCCACGTCCATGCATGAAAAAGCCAATTAGGCCCTGAGATTTTAAAGATTACATAATATACACAGAAGATTGAATTCCTTGGTAATCTAAAAATAAATTTAGCTACAGTAAAAAGCAAACACGCACAAGCTTACAATAAAACCTAAAATGGTTATTTTGTTCCCATTGGTGTCAAATTAAAGTGAAAACCTGAATAAATAAATGCTTCCACGCAGGCCACGAAAGGTCACTAAAGTCATATGAATCATATGATATGACCTTTACAGTTACCAGATCTCAACCGTCAAATACCTATAGGAGATTTTAAAGTGATGTGTTAGACACCGCCATCACCAAGACACCAAATGATGGAATATTTTTTCAAAGAATGGCGTCTGTCACCCCAGTACAGTTCAGATGCTGAGGAGCACTGAAGCTGTTGTGGACCCTTGTAGTGGTAGAAAAACCTAACTAAGAAACTTTGTGCTGGTTTTTCAGAAGAGTTAAATCTGGGGCAACTGCACTTATTTGTACATCTGTGAAGATGTTTCATCTCTCATCCAAAAGGCGTCTTCTCAACTGAAGAACTGAAGAAGCCTTTTGGATCAGAGGTGAAACCTCCTCATGGATCTACAAACAGGTCCAGTCACCCCAGATGTAACTCTTCTCTTCTCTGCTTCCACTATCTATCATTTTATGTCCATTAAAGATGTTACTTTGCACTCCTTGCTCAGCTTCTTAAGCACTCTGAGCTACAAGGCGCAACATATATTTATTTTAATGTAAAGATTATCATTTATTTAACTTTGAAGAGGGGCAGCTGTGGCCAGGAGTGATAATTAAAGTTATTATTAAAGCTAATGCTAAACATGGTGTACTAACAGTACAGGTAGACTCACAAAGTTAGCAAACTCAGTAATGTCAATTACACAGCAATAGTCTTCTAACATTAACTGATATTAGCAACACACCCTTGTTGTACTCAACCCAACAAGGGTGTGTTTTATTGCTAATTACTGGATAGCTTGTAAGAGGAAGAACATGTTACTTTTAAAGTTATATATTCTCAGTTTAAATGCTAACACACAGTGTGTCAGTAGCCACCATAAGCTGGTGGTCATACCAGACCAACTAAGGCTGCAGCAGTGAAACCACCGAGTGTACTGAATTTAAGGGGTGTCTTTGGTTACTAATGAATTCAACTTTTTATTTGAAAGTGAAAAAAAAATGTTATTTCCTTTGAAAACACACACAGCCTCACATTGAGCTGAAGAGATCACAGATTTATATGAAGTGAAATGTGGACCGGTAGCTCCAACAGTAAGTGTCTATCTATAACAAGCATTGAAAGCAGATCTGATTAGCAAACAGTTGAAGCACCGGTGCAGGAGAGGAACCTGAAAATAACAATCACTATCTCTGTGCTATATGTGTCACTCACTCTGCCCCGCTCGGCTTTTGCGGCTCGACATTTCAACGATCTGAAACTCTCACAGGGGGGAAAAGGAAGAGACGGAGGGCAGGCGTGAAAGTCTCAGGCCTGGATATTTGAGAGATGTAGCTGTAAAATTTAACATGTCCTATCTAGCTCTGTAAGGAGCTTTACTTAGACCGGTCTCAGAACACGTGATTGGCAGCCAAGCTCGGAGGGCGATAAGGAAGTATCTGTGAGGCGAGAGGGTGGGACCGCTGAAGGAGTGAATGTAGGGAGTGTGTGTTGACATTGCGTGTGTTTGGCCTACTTACACTTTTTGACCAATGGCGTTAAAGACAGAGGGAGCCACACATGAGATCCCGCCGTGATGAATGAAGCTTCACGGTCAGCGTTGCGGTTTGGGGAGAGCACAGAGTGAGAGAGAAGGGAGTAAAATTATGGAGTATGGCAATAAGATTGATGTGAAAATATTTAATGGGGGTGTTTATTTGGAGAGGATCTTGGCAGTGACCATGTCCCTGACTTCTTTCATTTGCCTTATTACTCAGTAAACACTTTTCAGCATGGAAGAGAATCCCTGAGGTCAGTGTGTTCAGGTTTGTGTGAGTTCATCCGTCCATCCATGAGTGCGTGTGTGTGTGTGTGTGTGTGTTTGTGAGTCGATGTGGATGTCCATGCACCCATGCTGCACCAGGTAATTACATATAATCATCCAAAATGTTTATACTGTACAAATAGCATAACTATGCTGACTGAGTGGCTGTGTGGGATGGGTATAGCTGGCGCTGTGAATGGAGCCCGGCCGCTCCGTGATTACCCAGGCTCAGGGCCAGGCTCAGATTGTCATGCAGCGAGACAGACGGCCTGCTAACACTCTTTATGACCGCGCTATACAAGATATCATAAACATACTTAATGTAGTCACCGTGCCTTGTGGCCATGCTTTATAGAAGGGGCCACAGGAAGGAAGTGCTCCTCATGAATACCTGCGCCTTGACAAGCTCCCACCGCAAAACTGTTTTTCCAATTAGTCCGGTCACATTTTTCAAACTAATTCAGTTGTTTACCTCATGCTTTTTTTAAACCGAGCTTTGACACACACCTGCCAAATAATAATCATGTTAAATCTCTTTTATTTTTAAACCAGAGCGTACAATATGTTGGTGTCACTGTATAACTCTCATTTAGCATTTCCTTGCTAATTAGTGCCTGATGTATCATTTCCTGGCCGAAGCATTATTTTTATATTATTTCTATTTAATCACAGAACATTATGTTGTTCTTAGATTAAATAAATGGTACTTGGAAAGGTTTTGGACGGGTACTTCTTTTGTTTGAGCATTGTTTTTCAGCTACGCAATCAGCGCGGTTCTTGGAACGGAAATGTTGGTCTGTCAATGAACCACTGTGGTCCAGACTGAAGTATCTCACCAACTACTGGACCGATTACCAAGAAATTTGGTGCTGATATCGAGTGGTCAAAGTTCACTTGAGTGAAATATCTAATCATCTGCTCCATGGACTCGTAAGAAACATTGCAGAGATGTTCGTTTGACGATCCTTCGCCACCATGAGGTTGTTATGTTAGGTTTTATTGAAATGTTTCAACAACTATTGGTTGAATTGCTCTCAAACCTGGTACAGACATGCATGGTTCCCTCAATAATAACTCTTCCCTTAACTTCTCAGATAAAGTTACCATCAGGTCAACATTTGTCCTGTCCTTTGGTTTATGACGAAACTAAAGATGATCAGCCTGTATGTTGCTAATATTAGCATGCTAACACCCAAAACTTTGACAATGGACATGGTAGGCCTAAACATTACACCTAAACATCAAAATGTTAGCATAGCATTGTGAACATTTTAGCATGCTGATATTAGCATTGTACCACTATAGTTAAATACAGCCTCACAGAACTGCTTCCATGGTACACAGGTCTTGTTTCTTTTGCAACAAACTCTGAGTGTCAATGTCAACCATTTATACAAATTCAAGGCACTCTCAACCTTTTGATGACTATCATTTGTTTCTATACTCTTTTTGCGTGTTGATGTTCAATGACTTGATGCCCACAAGGCAGTATAAATCCGTTATTAATGCTCATTAGTACAAAAAACAAGGTGTGGGGGTGTCGCTGTCTCTCAGAGGTAGAGAGTTCAGAGTGCCTTTGAGGTTTGACCTGCATCTGGCAGAAAGTTAAAGAGGGCTAAGGGTCATCTAGTTCCGGATGTGGTGCTGGTAAGGCCATGTGTATCTCTGTATGTGTGTATGCTAACAGAGGAAGAGGGGTGTTGGTTAGTACTTCTCGGTCCAGTTGCAGTGCTCTTACTCACATCCATATTTCATATCTGCGGCTTTCAAACAAAAGCCGTATGTTGATACAATCTGCTGGCCAGCCAGAGGAAATGAGTGTTTGTGTGCTCACTAATGATGTTTCTATTTCTCCTACTAATGTGATCCAGTTTTTTCCACTGAGCTCATTAGATTGCCCTGTTTCATTTCTCAACATAACCACACATGTATTCTTCTTTGGTTAGAGAGTTTCATCATACTTGTGCGATGATGAAACACGCGCACTCTGGGTAAAGTCAAATCATGTCCTGTGATTCAGCATGAGTACTGTGTTTGTTATTGTGAACAGATGATGTGATCTGTAGGTGAGACTGAGTGCACTTTTGTTCAGCTGGAACTCTTCTTCACAAGACTTGATATGGTTGAAACTTGTGACTTTGTGACTGACATCAACTCGTCACTGACAGTCTCCACTCTAATGATACGTTGAACAAGCTCGAACAGGAAGATTTAGTGTAAAGAGGTGAGTGGATGCAGGTTTAAATTAGAGCTGAAGATGCATTTTCTTGAACAAGGGTTTATGATTATACATAAAAAAGTAAGAGACCCTGAGGAAAATAAGAGAAAGAACTTAAGTTTGAGCTGTCACACGATACCAAAGCCCAATCCAGGAGAGATCTTCACGGGTCCTCAGTTCGTAGTAACTGAAACCTGAACCAGGACCCAAGTTGCTCCAGTTCCATTCAGGTCGAGTCATCTTTGCTAGTTTAACATTTAGGGGAATACACTTACTTTCTTACTGGGAGTGAGATGAGAACATTGATACCATTCTTGGACACCATTCATGGAGACTCGCTGTCACCATGTTAGGCAACCAGTGGAGACAGTCACTGTGCCAGGCCAAGAAATAGTCTGGCACATAACCCCCCATAACACACTTCTGTTTTTGTACGGATGAAACAAACAAGATAAAATATGTTAATTAGTGAGTTTTGGAGGATGCAGGTAGGCAGATTTAGTTACTTTGGCAGAGCTTTAATGCTAAGCTAAGCTAACCAGATGTTGGCTGTACTTACTAGTGTTGTTCTCATAGTGTCTTCTCATCTAACTCTCAACCAGAAAACTAGGAATCGTATTGAAATGTTGATCTATTCCTTTAATTTATGCTTATTTGGTTCATACATAAGTGCATCAAAACTGCTAATATTATCTTTATTCAGTGATGGCATCTGTGAACACTGAAGTTGGTGCAGTCGATGAGGCTGGATTTCCATAAAAGCAAACAACGGCCTTGGCTCCCAGAGCTCCATGCTCAGTGCGAATCAAGTGGTTTGATCTGCTTTAACTGGAAATATGTTTGGGTATATGCACCATTAAAGCATAATATTAACTTACATGAAAGGGCCTCAGTGTTTAAGACTTTCATTATTTCAGTTTTGTCTATTTTTGTTTGATCAAATGACATTGGACGTCGCATAAATGCGGGGTAATGATAGCCCACCAGCTCATTTCTGGCACAGGGCTGCCTAGCAGGTTAATCCAACCGTGGTAGTTGAATATCATTACAAAGATACTTGTATATCAGCCATTAAAAACCATTCATCCTTTACAACAACTGTTTGCATGTGTGTCCATGTGCAGGACAAGCAAACCCATGGTGGCCTTGCATACCAGAGAACTCGGCTGTGTTTGTACGCAGACGGAACTGATATTTGGCAGCCTCGGCCATGTTCACAAACTCACTGTTGGAAGTCTTACTGTACACCCCCCCCCCCCCCCCCCCCCCCCCCCACACACACACACACACCCTCTACATCCATCCTCTGCTTTTATGCTGCAGGCGGACGCAGGTCCTGGAGTTGCAGCAGCCGGCCAGTCCACCCATCAATGCCTCCTTTAAGGGTCAGCGGAGCAGAGCTGCAGCACAGACCACCTTTATCTAGCCCTCTCAGGACACTCATTCATACACCAGAGAGGGGGAGCTATCTGCAGCAACACACACATACACTGAGCAAAGCCTGTGTGTATGTGTGTACTTGCTTACTCAAACACCATCGGGGAGCGAGAAAACACACCTCCTGCACTCATTTGCAGAGTCCGTATGTGCATCTGTGTCTGTGTGTGTTTTGCATCTGGAACTATGCGTACACACACCTCTGTTTACTGTAAATAAAGATAGATTTCATTTTATAAACAAACTTGTGTTTATTTGAATGATCAATCTGAAAGTTGTGCTTGTGTGCAGCCATTCAGCAGTTTGGTTTTATTTTTTTTGCCAAGCGCCATGCGGCCTCTTCTGTACTGTATGTACAGCAGACAGCGTTGGCTGTTGCCCATGAAGTTTTACCCAGCAACAGTCAGATTTGTCAATGGTGCATTTCCCTGTAATAATAAAGAAATTGGCATTAAAAAGATGAGTCATAACCACTCCTGCCCATATTCACTGTTGGGTTTATTTGGGTTGGACACTACAACACATACCTCTGTTGTCAACGTAGCTAGTGGAACTAAGCTTAAAATCTCTTATTTAAAAAGTTGAGTCACCTTATAAACACACATTCAGAATGGCCAGAACCAAAGTCCAAACCAAACAGGAAAGTGGATGTTACTAATCAGGAAAAAATGTGTCCCAAAACAAAGGAAAGGAAAGATTTTGTTTCTCTTTTTCTAATCATATTCACTCATTCATAAATTGCGCTTCTTGAGTGGCATTATGCAGCAATCTACCTCATTCCACCTTGATTTAAGATGCTAAACTGCAACGCAAACAAGACTAATTTTGCACCCAATGACAGTACTATTCACTTAATCTAAAGAATAACAAGTTCTGAAAATTGAATACAAGCCTAAACCAGAAACCAGCTCCACCTGATTAACGGGTTCATGCACGGCGTGACAGCGATAAATTTTGCATGTTGTAACGCTAACTGATGGCAATAATGAACATAATGACAGATGGTGAGTCATTAGGCCTGAAGCGTTTAGACTGCTTGACCCAAAATCACAATCTGCCTCTCTTTTTCCCATGAGTGTTTCACTATAGTACAATACACCAGTTATTTACCCAGGACCAGACCTTATGCAACATTCATTTCCAAGAGAGACTGTTTTGGAAACTCTTTAACCCCATTTACCGAAAGCGAGGCCTGCACAAAGTCAGAGAAACTCAATAAGAGAGTTATGTGATCAAGATTTACATTTTTTACAACTATAATTATCTTTATTAAAGAAGGCATTTCCTTTTCTTCCATTGAACCCTTGAGTCACACTTCTCTAATTTACCATTAGGTAGGCCCTCCATAGTTACTGCTACATCCCCTGTCTTTAAGTTTTCCTGTCTTGCACGGTACAATGCAGTTTAAAATGATAATACAATATTCCATTGTTTTGGACAGAAGTAGACTAAACTAGTCTTCTCATTACTAGGTTCTAGGCTTTTTTCTAGCTCTCTTTATTAGCTGCAGCTAGCTAGCTATTTAAGGTAACGTTAGCACTGCAAGGCTGAAAATATTGTTTTAGGCTGACTCTAACTCTTTCGGCTACTTCTTGATGGCTACATCCATGCTATCATAACTAAAGACCAAGGGTTTAGTTAAAGCTACATTGCAGGCAAAAAGTTAGCATCCACACCCACAGATATAAAGAAGCATTGTTCGTCCTTAAGCAGTATGACAAGGATAAATGTAAGATAAGACTGTTTGACAGCTTAGCTTAGATGCTTGATAAAGCTACTGATGCACTAGTTAGCCGGACATGTTAATGTTTTAATCTTTCTTTTGAGTAGATAAACACACAGTTTAATATATTCTTTCCTTTGGAATTCAAAAGACACCCTCCTAAGTCTTTGAATGGAAAGTATTGCTCTGAATAGAGCGCCGTGCACAATGCTCGAACATGTGGAATAATCCAAATTCCATCTGGATGCATTCACAGCCATATATAACTGAAGTAATATTGATGGGAGAGCACATCATGCCCTCCTCGCCTCATATCCCCACAGAAATCCCCCAAGGACCCTCTGCTCTCCAGAGGAAATGAGAGGTTTGAGATCTCCCCGCTGATAAAGTGGCAAACTTGTCACCGTGTGTTTACACAGCGGCACGTTCTTTGCTGCTTCCCAAGCGCAGTCGCCCGAGCCAGGACTTCCAATTTAAGTCCTCCTCTGGTGCTGTTTATTAGAGCAGCATTAGATAAACTGTTTATGAAAAAAGAAGTTTTTTTTTTTCATACCCAGAGAAGTGTATGAAGTCATTCATTACTGGTCAGAGTCTTTTAGCCACTCTTTGGGCTCTGCATTAATTCCTTGTCAAACATCTTGGCATGTGAATTCATAAGTAGTTTCCAGCACTGAGGTTGACATTTACTGATGGGTTATTTTACTCTCTTGTAAAAGTCTTTCCAGAAGAGGTGAGGTTGTCACAGCAACTGAAGCCAAGAGGCAAAATGTGTGAAGACTTTGTGTGACAGAAATAAGGTAGAGTTAAAGAGAAGACAACCACAGCTTCATTACGAGCCAAAGTAGTTCTCACCATTCCATGTCAACTGTGTTAAGAGTTTAGAGTTAATTTACAACAGATGCCAGAGCTTTCTTGAACTTCTTCTTCTTGTAAAGTCAGTTAGGACGGCTCCTCCTCTGCAATGACTTTTATACAGTTTGATTAGACTGAGACTAATTCAGCGTAACATTGAACAAATACTGGCATGAACACATCAGCTCTGCTTAGCTCTACTGTGTTTTTTTAGCATCTTTCAGCTCATTGTTTTGGTTTTATAGCCCGCTGCTTTACTGTTTTGGTTCAGTCTCAATGCTCTCATCAAGCTTGTGCCAACAGGCAGATGTTGTACCAAACAACCGACGGACAAAGCGGAGCATTTAGCAGCTAAAGAGATAGATATTTCCCTCAGGAGTGTTTGCTAACAAGTAACACAACAACTTTATATGGTGATAATATGTCAATCTTAGGTTAGATCATACTTAGGTTGATTGCTGACAGAAAATGAATAGGGCTTATCTCTTGCGCTATACTTTAGAGAAAAGGCCAACATTGCAAATCATGTTGTTTTTATCGGTGATGAGTTTTAGTGCCCTGTCCTTGTAAAATCTTGTTTCAAAGGGTTTCCCCTCTCCAGCCAGCAGTCAGATCCTAAGGGTAACATTTCTGGAGTTTTCCAGGAATGAAAAAGATGGATATCTATATCATGTGATCATAGGATCAATAAATAGACTAGCCCTGCCAGAAAATCTGCTGTCAGCAGCGTTAGACAAAAGCCTTAACAAGCCTGGAGGAAACCACAGTAAAATGCAGTTTCTCTTCTCATCATATCTGTTCTGATGATGGCAAGTCAAGATTATTTGTAAAGCCAGATATCACATTCAATTTTTCAATGAGCTTTACAAGGCTTGAAAAGCAGTGTTTCCTGATGCAGCCCAAGCTTTCGAGGATACTAAGACAGATTGAGGTTCAACAGGAGCTGCTGGTAGGAAAATGAAAATGACAAAAATGTAAGAAAAAGTTGTAAACATGGGCAACTGTAATCCAGTTACCTCCTGGGTTTGTTTCGCTCCACCTCATGTGAGGATTTTGCTCCTGCCCTGCTCTACTCCTGGTTACAGCACTGACCCAGATTCTTACATAAAGATGACTGTGTGTTCACATGCACGTATGTAAGATGATAAGAGACACAGGTGGTCACGTTGGTGCTCTGCATCAGGTTCAATAAGACCACAGGCCGACTCTCTCCAGGCACAGCGCTGTATAACAGGGCCTCACACACTTCAGTGCACATACACGCTGTACTGTAGTTATTGACTCACTAAAGCCATAAGCCTTTACTCTGCAAACAGCGACTGTACACATGATGAAATGTGGACAGAGTACTCGTGACCTGGACACAGCGGAAATAAAAGATGACATGGATCCAGTTTGTTAAAGTGAATAATCAGATTTCACACGAATACATGACTTTGCATTTTCCTCACAATCTTGACAATACTTTAAACATGCTTGTAGATGTACAAAAAGGAGTTGTGTTAAAGGCTAAAAGACAAACAAACAAATGCAGGTTGGCATTCATTTTCCACACACACACACACACACACACACACACACACACACAAACACACACACACTCAGTAGTATTAGTATAGTATAGTACAGTGAGACAGCATGCTAAAGCATTTAAATTCCTTGCTCTTGCCCCTGGGTGTACACAGAGGAATCTCAGGCCCATCCAATAAAACAGAGTGTGTTTGTATGACTCCTGACCACTGAGGGCTGCTTTTCACATTACCAAATACTGTACATTCCTCCAAATGGTAAACACATCCCGCACTCACACACACACACACATACACAAGCTGAAACACTGCTGTGTGTGTGTGTGTGTGTTGACCCACAACACATAAATCTGGTGAGTCAGAGATAGCTGATTTGACAACTGGGATAGTGAGTGTGTAAATGAGTGTGTGGGAGCATGTGTGTGTCATTAGCGCCAAACACCGCCCAACTCACCTGAGGAGCCAGGTAGGGAACAGCTGGAATCAGGGAGCAACATCTGTCAGTCGCGTCAAACGCACACCTACTGTCTCTACCCCGTCTGTGTGTGTTTGCGTGGCGTGTGGAGGGGGGTCGTGTGACTGTTTGTGCGCCCATCAGTATGACCCCGAGTGTTGACCTCTGACACCCCTCCAGCCTCTCACCCCCCTCAACCCCAAGCATCACAAGTGCAAGACCTCCAGAGAGGTCTGCGGGTTAAAGTCATATCTGCTCTGAGCCAACAATACTGTTATCAGCTGGAGTGTGTTTGGTTTCTGCTGGGAATGAGAGCATGCTCTTGGCAACTGAAGGTTCAACTCAGGAGGAAATAGTTGTGATTAAATACCAAGAAGATTCTGATAAGACGGTCAGTTACAGCAGCATGGGAGATCAAATAATTCTTTGTCTTTAATATGGCCTGATCAAATTATTCTGGCAGCTCGCATCGACAATTTAACCTGTGTAACAACATCACTGCGTCAGGCAGACAAAACCAGCAGTCAGTAAGTCATTTTCTCATTTAAGTTTCATTGGAATAAGTTTATAAATGTTATTTCCTCGTCAAGTCATTCATTTTTGACCCAAGAGATGGGTCAGACACATTTCTTTTTTTTTTTTTTTGCGGCTCCAGGGTGAGCTGCAAAAAGTCCAATAAATGTCCACACATGATGTCAACTTCAGTTGGGAACTACAAGGTTTAAAAAAGTGTATATGTGACATCACCCACAGGTTTCTGAAGAGCCGATGAAACTCAAAATCTCTAGCTTTTTCCACCTCCCGGATAATCTAACAATCCGCAAAGACGTGGACCATTGGCGGAACTGAGGCGGACCAAATGAAGCTGTATGCTCAAACAAGCCATTTATAACAGCACTTACCTGTCAATCAAAGCAGCCACACTGTTAATTATGCATAACTTTAAGTCTTAATATCATTTGAACAGGTGAGTTGTATAAAAATTCACCCTCAGTACAGTTGTCATAAATGGGGAAATTAGCTCTACAGACCAAAACTGTTTTTTGTACCAGGCTGTAAACATGTTTATTTCTGCTGTGAAGTGGGACATTTTAACATGGGGACTTATGGAGACTGACTCATTCTGTAGCCAGCCTCATGTGGCCGTTTGAGGAACTGCAATTTGTGGCACTTCCACATTGGTTTCACTTCACAGGCATTGAGGTTACCGCTTGATGGTAAGAGGACTTGGAGATAGTCTCAGTTTTATGTGCTAATAGATCTGTCTCTGAAACTGAACTCATGAATGTCATTTGTGCTGCTTAATTACATTTGAAAAACCGCATAACAAATTTCATTTACATTTAACAATTCAAGGTAATGGATGATGTGTGACAAGTCGCAAACCTGAGACTTGAACTCAAGTCAACTTAGCCATTATGAAAAGTCAAACTTGCGACTGAACTGATTATCCAACCAGGCTGCTGTTTTTGCAGAGGTATCATGGGAAATCACTCCATCTGTCACATGCTGGTTCACACAGTTGAGCTCTCTCACTGCAATCACGTCACCGTGTATTCAAGTTTTTCTGTGAAAACAACACCGCATCCATTCAGTCTTTATCAGTGCATCGACAGTCAGAACACATGGCTTTCTCTACAGTGCTGTGTTCACTCTATCATATTTCTTTTTCCTATTCTGTCCCTACACCATGCAAGAATGGTTCTATGTAGCACTGGGAAATAGTTCTTTAGGCCATAAAGAACCTTTTTAGAAACAGCAACAGGATACACAACTTATTTATTTGATTTGCTTTTTTAAATGTAGGAGTAAGGGTTATTGTAGCTTCATATAGAACCACTCACAAAACCAAAGAACCACTGAAGAGCTTCAGGAAAACAGTTTTCACCTCGGGTTTGACTTGTTTTTAGTAGCGTAGGCCCTAAAAAGCCTGACTTTCATACAGCTCAGGAGCTATATGTGTTGAGGGTGGATGTCTTTTCTATTTGCCACCCTACTACCTATTATTTTTGACCAGCGTAAGTGTGTGTGCTTTTCAGGGCGCATGACTTTCATACGACTATTTTTGTTGGTTTTGGTTGAGTGTTGTATGAACGTGTGTTTGCCTTGTGTGGTTTTCCTCCTGCTGTGGAGGGCTTGTCTCAGCCTCCTTCACCATCATTACAGCCAGCAGAACGGGAGGGAGACGGGGGAGGGAGAGCAATTTATATTTAATTTATAGAGAAATGACACACAACACTATATTTGCTAACTGTTGCTAATCTGTTAGCACATTTAATTTGCACAATAGGGCGACCAAACGTCCTCTTTTGCCCGGACATGTCCACTTTTTACGTCCTGTCCGGGGCGTCTGGGTTATTTTTTATAAATTCATGAAAATTTCCTGTTTTCACTGTTTTTCATGGGACCATTAAGCGTGTACTGAATACTACGGTACTGTGTTCATTAACCTCTGAGAAGCCTGTCTGAATTTGTGTCTCGAGGCCGGGCCGAGTGTCCTCTTTTTTGGAACTCAAAATATGGTCACCCTATGCACAATAGCTAACATCTTGTTAGCTTGTTGTTAGCATTCATGCTACAACTGATTTCTGGGGCCCAGGTTGATTAAATTATACTAAAGATAAGCAGTTCATGTCCGACACACACACACACACGCACACACACATGCACACACTACAAACATTTCTCAGTTTCTTTTTCTAGCTGGGTTTTTTATATATCTCTAATTGATGCCTATCCAACTCTGAACCTCAATGCGGTTTCTAGATTTGTAATGCAACTTCAAGCCTCTGTACTATAATCTGATAATGTGTGATATTACATTGCAAATATATTGCTTGGCAACAAACAAACTGCAAGTTGAAATGTCAGCTGTTGCTCTCATTTGAAGTTGTTTATGAAGTTCATGCTTGTTGAGCTGTGTTTCAGTGTAAACGTCTGCAGTAACAAGGTAAAAGACTTAAGATATGAGAGACGGGGGAGAGCTAGGCAAGCCTGAAACAGGTTTAGGGTTACTAAGGTGAGACACAGTCACTCCCAGCAGGTGGCAAAGAGGCCTAGTGTGTTTGTGTGTGTGTTTGTGGGTCGGGGAGGTCAGTGGGTGGCTGCTTGGATTCCTTCATGCTAGTATTTAGCTATGTCGCTACAGACCCTGTGTTTTAAACCATGACAGCTGCTAATCTTTCGTCCCGACAGCCCTCTGACAACCTGACTTACTGGAAATAGAGGTGTTTGTGCATATGCTTGCGTGTGTGCATGTGAAATTCTGTCCTTCATATGTACATGCTTGAACTTGAGCAAAGTGTAAGCTGACACAGCAAAGTCCTCTTAATTAGCATGGGGATATATTTGCTTTTCCCTTAGGATAGCTAAGGATACTAAAGACACTTGATCTATGTGAACTAATGTCAACAACAGGATAAATACACAGAACAGATGCAGGCACCTTACATCATGCTTGCTTCTACTATAGCTGCAGGTATGTCTTAAGTAAGTCTTAACAATTCAAATTCACTTTTCTCAGCCTTATGGCAGCCTGCGGAGGTGGCCTGATGAAGCCCATTATGTTATGCAGAATTCATTTCAGAATCTGAAACTTGCTAACAAAAAAATGAAATTCAAATAAAATATAATAAAGGAATTCAGTATTTATGTATGAGTTATGTCCTGGCAGGGTGGAGACAGCTCTAAAACAACATTTAGGAAAATAACATTTACAGAAAATATAACTGAAAATTGCTTGTAGCAGCTCTTGGCATCAATAATCGAGCAGAGTGTTTCTAACGGGTGCAGCCATTGCAATGCTTCTGTTATCATGATGAGCAGCATCACGTCACACTTTGAAAACTAAAAATAAACGTTAAAAAACGATTATTATTATTGATTATGGAGTATATTATGTGTAGGATTTAGTGACATCCAGTGATGAGGTTGCAGATTGCAACCAACTGAACACGCCTTGCCTCAAATTCTCATACCAAGCGTGTAGCAGAAACTATGGTTGCTGTGAAACTCAAAAAACGCAAAAGGCCCTCTTTAGAGGCAGTGTTTTGTTTGTCCCTTCTGGGCTTCTTTAAAAACATGCTGGTATAACATGGCTGACTCCTTAGAAGAGGACCCACTTTCTCTGTAGATATAAAGGTAACAAGAAACATTTTTGATTGATTGATGATGATGGTTGTTGAAAACATACTCATGAATATTATATTACATTCCTGCCATATTCTGCTGATAGATCGCCCTAAATCTGACACACCGGACCTTTAAATTAATCAATAAAATGAAAAAATGAAATCTCTTTTGGTTGTTTTTTTTAGGTGGTCAGAAATTCTTGAGGGTGAGATGGAAGTGGGGTGATTTCGATTTCTGATCTCAGGATTTGTAAAATGGCTGACCTTGTTCAGCTGACTGCGGAGTTTGTCACTTCAGGACAGTTCAGGTCTGTTTTCATAAGGGGATGCAGGTTGCGTGAGTTTTCAACTGTGATGCAACATCTACTCCACATTAACATGCCTGAGGGTAAGTAGCTCACTGAGAGACACTAGACTCAGCCCATACAGTAATACATCATTTGTGTCTTAGACAACATCAGAATTCCCTGGCGAGCATCCAAATTAAAACTCTCTGACACAGTTACTTAACTCTGCCACTGTGGAGGCCACTAATCTCCTACACAGTCAAAGGCGAGAGTCTTTCTCCCAGCTATTTGCCCGCAATACTGTATTTGATGTCTTTCTATGCTTGTTCAGCACTGAACTTAATGACAGCCTAAGTATATATGTATGTTCCTCTCCCACAGTCTCTCTGTTACTGGGCCTCTACATGACGTGCCTGAGTGACTGGCTTGAGTGGGGTGACTGAGTTCACAGTGTGTGTGTGTGTCTGTGCGTGTGAGGGAGGGAGATAGAGGTAGACGGGACAACCGGGGTCGGCTGACCACAGAGGAATTCTGCCTGCAGGCCTCAGGGCCCACAGCTGATCGCAGCACATGGTAATTAGTTTACCTCAGTGTATACACACACACACACTACCACGCTCTTACATAGCAAAAACACAACTTTTACACTCATTTATAGACTTTCCTGAAACCTATCCGAAATTGTACGTGACTGGTCTCTCTTACACACATGCACACACACACACACACACACACACACACACACACTCTGTGTTATCTCTGTCCTTGGGGAACATGGCGGTGCAGTCAAATGACATAGGACTTTGTCACACACATGACATTGCAGTGTGGAAGTGGGTCAGGCAGTATTTGCAAAGTGCGCAGTGTTTGTTTTAACGTGTGTGGACACCAGATGGGTGGAGTCACTGAAAACCAGGACAGTCCGGGACATTTGGTGTCAAACGCTGTCAAT
Source organism: Sciaenops ocellatus (assembly GCA_033000465.1). NCBI lineage: Eukaryota > Metazoa > Chordata > Actinopteri > Sciaenidae > Sciaenops > Sciaenops ocellatus. The sequence continues at coordinate 5,700,411 of CP136872.1, read as the reverse complement.
TTTAGAAAAGTACACAAAGTCAGGGACGTGTTGCTCTGGAGAGCATCGAAACATTTTTTTTTAACTCAAAGTTGTATTCTTGTCAGGGTGAAAAAGTATCTCAGGCTATTTTGACTATCACATGACACTTTTCCATTGAGACCAGAGCAGGAACAGTAAATCAAAACCACACATACTTGTATAGAATCTGTATTATATTACAATTACTTGAGGTTAGATACAATTCTATAATGAATAAGTAATCTTATATCAGCAGTTTTCAACATAAAAAGATCTATGATGCTCTGAAGTGAAGTGCATATATCTGGCAACTACCAAGTTTAGCTGATATCTGCTGTATATTAATTAGTGGCTTTAATAAAATAATTATTGTATTAATCTGCAGTCAGGGCTCCAAGACTGTGTAATGACCTGCCTGAGCAGATCAGGGCTGCAAACTGACCTTTGGTTGATCTTATTATGTCACATTTTATTCTATTTTTTTATTGATTGATTAAGTTTATGATAAATTGATTAATTGTCTGGTGTAGAAAATGTCAAGATATTGTGTAAAATACCCATTAAAAGTTCTGATTGACGTTTTCATATGTCTTTTTTTGTCAGTAACAGAAAAAAAACACAAAAGATATGAAATTTAAGATATAAAACTGGGGAAAACAGCGAATTCTCACAAGTGACAAGGTGAAACCAGCAAATATGTTTGATTAAATGACTTTAAAGATGACTTGATTATCAAAATTGTTGATTTTCTGATTAACTGATTCATCCTGGGTAAAGAAGAAATAATATTGTCCTTTAGAGAATTTGAGTTGGAGCTGGGCTGAAGGGGAAACAAACATTTTTGTAAAATGTCACAGTGGAAAAATATTTTACTACGCCCTTTGCAGCTGGGACTATTTTATGCAAAATGTCTGCTTGTTTCACGTGTTTAGTCTCACTCTGAATGCATCGACTGTGCACACAGATTGTTGCTTAAATGTACTGCGTGTGCTGAAACAAGTGCACATGTATCTCTCGGTGTCACAGGTAATGTGTGGTATTAAGGTGTTGACCATAATATGACTGGATCACTGCGTTATAAAAACACAGCCACATGATCTGTGCGCACACACACATACACACACACACATGCGCACACACACACACACACACACACACACACACACACACACACACACACACACACACATACTGGTTCAATAGGAAACATCACACCACCTCTTTCTCTCTTGACTTTTCAGGCCGCACCCATGTGGAGTTGGACGTCATGGCCTCCTTGACTCCACCTTTCTTCTCCTCTTGGTGTGTGCTAATTGATCATGAGACTACGGAAACACATAAGAAGGAGGGCGGGAGAGAGAGAGAGAGGCTATGTGATGGAGAGAGGGAGACACACACATGAAGAAAGAAACAGATATAAACAGAGATGAGGAGAGAAGGGAAAGTCCACCATTTAGGGATTGAGTTAATTTACATTTATTGAATAACTCCAATTTAACTCAATCTTTCAATTACTGTACAAACTCCAGGAAACCAGGGTCTAAGACAATTTGGAAAAATTTTCTGATTCTCTGTGTGTGTGTATTTTCTGTGTACGTGAATCAGGATTTGGAAGAAATTCAGAAATTCAATCAAATATTTTGATAAAAAAGAAATAAAAATAATCAAATCATTTTATATCTGTAGCGTATTTACAACACATGTTTACTCTGCTCCAAACCAAGAGACGAGCACATAAACAAGGTCACCAGCTTCCTCTCTCGGGATTCCCTTGTGACCTACAGTATACGCTCTAAATGTACCGCAACGTGTCGCCTACAGTCTGCCTACAGTCCATGTTACTCATATGACAGTTACTGTTCAGTCCCACCTATATGGGGGAGTGCGGGAGCCTCTGGCTGCAGCACCCTATGATAAATCACTTTATGATGCATCTCACTTTACATAACACACTGCTCGGTCCTTGTGGTCTTCTCTAGTTAAATGGGAGACACATGACACAGCGTGGATGTATTGTAACGTTGTTCTAAATAAGAGACATAGCTGAAGGGTTGGTTCATCTAGAAATATATGAATGAAATTTGGGACCCTTTAAATGCCAGTGTACTCAACACCAACAACAAAGGTTCTGTTAGTAGTTTAAAGAACAGCTTAGGATCAAGTATCAAGTTTTATTGCTAGCATTATTGCTAACAACATAGCACTCGAGTCTAACTCCTCTATTTTCCCCATGAGTGTGACACAGACCGATCTTTGTTATACTGGATAAAGAATGTCAGATTAACAATGTGGCTTCTTTCCTCCAGCACACAAACACACCCGACGCCAAACACACACACACACACACACACACACACACACAAACGGACATTAAGCTCATTACACCACACAGCAGCATTCATGTTACTCATTACAGTACGTCTCACGCTGAGGTCGGCATGCTGACCTCTGTCCCCATCATACCCAAAAGATGTCTAATAGAATCACGTACTGCCGCACTGCTCATCTAATGTGTGTGTGATTGTCATCCACACACAGATTGACCACTCGAGCACACACTGTGACCCCGGTTGGCCGCTGGAAACACCACAGGAAATTAAAGAACAGGAGCTGTGTGTTTGTCTGTGTGTGTGTGTGTGTGTGTGTGTACAATGTGAAATTAAATCTCAGGGGTGTGTGTGTGTGCGTGCTAGTAGTATTATTTTATTACAGTCAGACACTGACTACATTCAGTGCTTAAGCCTGTTGGCAATATGGCTACAAGTGTTTTTTTTTTAAATACAGAAATGACAAAAAATACACAGTTTTAGCTCAGACTGTTCCAGCCATCTCAGCATCATGTGAATCTATGAGTGTGTAAAACCCTTTAGTTTCATCACCGCAGACTGTTTCCATAAACTTCTGCTTCCATTTTAAAATGACCTATTGACCAGTATTTTCATTTCATGTTACGTAACACATGCTATGTCACATTCGCATTTCGGGAATTTGCATGTGAAACCATGTAGGGACTGAAAGTATGGTTTAACCCTCAAAGCACTGACTCATATTGGCCCACTAGGGAACAGGCTTTGTCATGCTTTTGCAGCTCTGCTGAGAAGCACCCTTTTATCTCTCTTCTCAGAAGATTCAGGATGGATTTATTTGAAACAGTATTCAGATTAGAGTGAAACTGAAAAGGGCTCTTGTATATAAGCCGTTTGAGTCTTATCTATCCCCGTCGAACCCGTTCTCTGACTCAGACTCTGGTTTCTCTCATTGATGCCTGCACGCAACTATGCATATACTTATCCCTGCAGATGTCTTGTCTATATTTTTGGGTAATTGAAAACTTCCTCTGTTATCCCCAAACAGACTGGGAAGACAAAACTAGATAAAACCAGAGCTTTCTGGGGTTTTGCCTGAATGGAATTTATGATAATACTGATAAGCAATTGCCAATGATAACACAGGATATTAAAGGTGCACTTTGGGCCAGCCATATGTTCATTACTGTGTATGGGTGACACTTTAGAAAGTGTTTGCATGTTTGTATGTATGCAAATATTCACTAGTGGTGAAAAGTATAGTTCTCAAGTAGCCTACAGGATTTACAGTGTTGAGGAACAGTTTCAGACTGTTTCCATTTTATATGTTATTTTATACTTCTACATTATATTTATAGTTTTACTCTACTATATTAATATTACAGCTAGCATTATGATCCATTGTTAAGGCGACCCTATGTATATTTTGCTAAATAGTGAGTCATTTTAATGCTAAAATGTAGCATTAGCATAACACCAGACAAGAGTTAATCTCAGACTGACTTTTAGTTATCGTGAGAGCTTTGTGAAATAGATAGTTGGATTAATATTGTTATTAGCTGGCTGCTACGTTGTTTCACTTGCTTGATGTTTGGCTGTTAGCAAGGTTGTCAACTTGCTAGTTTTTGACTTTTTTAAAAAATGTATTAATTTTTTAACAAAACAACTGTCCATATTTACAACAGGGGTGTACAAGTGAATTGCACTCTTAAAATGGGGGCTCCATATCGCAAAAAAAAAAATCAAATCTTATATAGTGTTGCTTCAAAGATTTGCTAACATAAGCTAACATTAGCCTAGTGTATGAAGTTTGCAAGAGTGTGTTTTACTGCTGATTCCTTCCTTTGTAGGAGGATTGCATTATTTGTTCTTTTTAAAATTTACACTGTCTGACTTTAAGGTGTGCTCAGACTCAAGCACATTTTTAACATTTTTAGCATTATTAGTGAGTTTGATCAGTGGAGTACTTTTACAGTCTGTTTATTCGCTCCAGATTGTAGGCTACCAGTTGAAGTGATGTAAGCTTTACCTAGCTGGCAATCTTATCTCAGATTACTAAGAACTCCTCCTGGTGCTTTCCTTCAGTTTTCTGCCTTTTTTTCTGGTTTCTGCACATTTGCTGTCTCAGGATGCACAAATATCAGTAATAAAAATAATCTAGTCATCAACGGAATGCACTTTTATGAACTAAAATCACTGATCTGGAATGAAGATTAATGATGCTCTTGTGGATACTGTCTTAATGGAAAGATAAGGAGAGAAATAAATGGAATTGAAGATAATTAAATTCTTGCAACACTCATAGAGTGCAGATTAGATCGATACATTTACAGGATGACTGCATGTGTTGTCATCAGCTCCTCACTTAATGAAGCGGCCAGGTTGGTGAAGGAGTACCACTTTGAGCTGGCTGTGGTTTTTCAACCAGCAACTGCTCTACTCGGTAAAAAGATGCTACTTGATAAAGCACAGAAATATGTGCACATGTTGTTGGCTAGCACCTTACAGTTTTTTATACATGCATGCATGTGTGTATGTGAGGCAGATTTTAAACAGTTCTTGATTCATATTTCCTGTATGTCCTTGTATTGTGCATGTCTGTGGCTACAGAGGCCCATTTGGGACAGAAAGCCCCGGAGGTGTGGAATAAAAGCTGGATAACTGTATCTGGTTGTGGTCAGACCAGTCATAACCCATAATACAGCGTGAGGAACATCTTTGGCCTGGGGGTTAAAAGGTTATGAGACAATACTCCGGGTAATGCTATTTAATATGGTCGGGGCCGCTGTCTATCTGGGCGTCTACCTGCCTGTCTTTCTGCCTGTGTCTAACGTTACATCTTTTTTAAATCTGGTGCTGCATACCTGATCTACAGCCATTTTATGGAAACTCTATCCTTTCCGATGTGACTGCTTCCTCGTCTCAGGCCTCCCAGTCATGCCTGACTCACTTTATGAGCCGTCCCCGTGGACAAACAGGCTTTCATGCTTCATGTAACGCTTTGTGTGTGTGTATTGGGAAACTTTTACTCATTCTTAATTGCTTGTGAATGTGCACCCGGGCACGTCTTGCGGTTAAGCAAAAGAAAAAAAAAAAAGTAGTTTGGAAACGCTTTCGTTGTTTTTTTCAGGACACTGGAGATTCGTCGGTGTAAGATACCGCTTCAGGTTTTAGTGCTGTTTGCGTGGCGCACGTGTGCAGGATGCACACTTATCCACATGAGCGCTCAGACGTGCTCTGTACACATGTATCATAATCACATAACAGCAGTGCATGATTCAAATCGCAGCAACACAAAAAAAAGACGCAGAGAGAGCAGCCATCGTGAAGCAAAACGTATCTGCTGCTTGTACAGTAACTGCATGTGTCAGTGTATGACGCACACACACACACTCACTCACACACCTCTTTCTAGCCATCTAACGTTAAGCTCAGTCCAGTATGTAGGCCAGCTGATAAGAGCACTGGCAGTAGATAAGTAGTTATCAGACAAATATATGGTGGTGTCAAGGAGACTAATTTCTAACCATCAATCAGCGTACTCCCGCTTCATAATGACTGACACTCTGAGTTATATAAGAGTAATTTAAACTCCCAGCAAGTGATCTGAGCTATTATGAGCTGGCAGCTTGTTTCTGAACCTCTACAATGTGATTAGAGGTGACTCAGGCCAGTACAGTAGAGCTGCAGTTAGCTGTGAAAGGCGGGTCAATTACAGTCCAGAGTCCAGGCCTGATACCAGAGGAAATGAGGGCCGAGTTTAGATTTTTAACCGAGAAAAAAAGAGTTAGATTACACAGTAATTTAAGTCCTAACTCAGCACTTCGACATGAAGTCATATGCACATAAAAGTCACCTGGTCTTGTGGTATCTTTGCAATTTAGCAGGCTTGGGTACACACAAGTGCGTGAAGCAGTTTTGGTTAAAATCTAACCGACTAACAGCAACGTCAGCGTCCATCTGTCCCATACACTCTAGAACAGCAAAGGTCCCAGTGAAGAGGAGACGAGATCATCAGGGTCAGTGTGACAGCAAACATCTACAACGTTGCAGGGAAAAGTCCACACAGAAGAAATGAAGTAAAACTCACGAAAGTTCTAAAACACAGAACATTACCTTTTATAGGGAAGTCTACAAATTGAAAATGAAACCATATGAACTTCCATAAGGATAGATTACTGCATTTTATTCTCCACCACACCTAGGACTTGCCAAAAAAGAAGACAGTGACATGGCTAACCTTGGAAACAAGGAAGACACTTCAAATGTTCTTTGCATAGTTCTCATATAACAACATGAAAAGAAAAGAAATATTTGAAAACCAGTCAGGCTTCTAAAAATTCCTGCTGCTTTAAGTATGTCAAGGTGTCATTATAGAGTCTTGTGATGAAAATGGCTCCTTACAGCACTTTATGATCTGAGAATCCATTTATTAAAGGAGTTACAAATGGCTTTTCCCGTGCCAATTAACATCTAGGATAAAACTGGGCTAATCCAGTTTTGTGTCTCATTACTCAAAGTTAATTGCTGAGATCTGGAAACATGGCAATATTGCTAAAAGGAAACCCTCAGTGTAGTCAAATGTAACAGGAAAAACATAGCATGTTAAAATATTTTGACCTTCAAGACTTGCCATAGTTGTGTAGACACAGTTGCTTAGTAATGAGGGATTACTAACGACATTTTGGATGCGCTCATTCTTGGTTTGAACTCCAAATAAAGTGGTTTATACAGCCTGGTTAAACTGTTAGCTTGTCTTGCTTATTTACAGCCACACATTTCTTCTTCTTTGTTGTAGCAAGGTCACTGCATTCCCTGATCTCAGCAACTATAATGTCATCGTAACTGATACACATGAAGGCCGAAAGTACAAAAACAAATTCCAAGTTACCACATTATAAGCAGAAACATGAAATGTCTACCTAATGGGTTTGTGAAGAGAAAACCTTACCTGATCTAACCTCCTCCAGCTGTCCTCCGTGACGTGGCACCGTTACTCCATCCAGTATTCAACACCATCTGTGGTCTGCTGCCACTGCAGGACCTGGCTGCAGGCAGAGCACACGGTGGTTAATATGGAAGTGCTGGAGAGATGCATGGATGAGGATAGAGTGTTGGGGCAGGAAGGACACTAATGAAATAAACTGGGTCGGAAAATGGGAAGTTATGTGTATTAAAGAAGGTGCATGTTGGAGGTGCCCTTGGTCTAAACTGCAGCACCTGATCATGTAACTACTCAGCAATGCAATTATTTTATCAGCAAAAGACAGGTGGAAACATGGAGGTGGACAGACTCAACCGAAAAAAAGAAGTGATAATGTGAACAATAGCTTTATGAAAGGATGAGGAGGTGAACGAGGTGAAAGGTTACATTTCATTTTTTAAACTTCCTGATGCGTTGTGAAACACTTAGTTTACTCACCTCTTTGAAACGTGGCTGAGAGTTTACTCATCTTTTTACAGATCACCTGTATCAATCAGTGAGGGGAAACTGTGTTACTCACAGTTCACCACAACCCCCCCAATGTTTGTGTGTGTGTGTGTGTGTGTGTGTGTGTGTGTGTGTGTGTGAGAGAGAGACGCTGTGTTGAATAGCGAAAAGGTGACTAACAGACACAAACAGGCGAAACAAACATTCAGTTGTGTTTAGGTGGGTGGGGGGTCTGTGTGACTATGTGTGTTTGGCACTGGTATGTGAATGTGTGCGTGTGTGTATGTGTGTGTGTGTCAGTGTGTATAGTGTCCTGCTGACAGCAGTGTCCTGGCTGTGATGTGGACGGTTGAAGGTGATGACAGGCTCGTGTTGTTTCATGGTCCTGCCGGGGGGCTGTCGGGACAGGCCCGGGGCACAAACCCTCCAGCCTGCTCACCTTCTGTCCTCCATAGTGGTCAGGTCTGTTGGTTAAATATACAACCCGTCACCTCTTCAGCACTTAACCCTTAATGCTGTTCGGTAGGTGTGTGTTTTGGCAATTTCTTCCTCCACCCTATCAGATGTTAGCTTTGAAGGGAATGCACTAATCAGTATTTTTAGACTAATGAAGGATTAAATGACTGTCACCCAACCCTGCACTTCAACTCAGTTCTATGGTGCATTTTAGCATCTTTCAGCTCCTTGTTTCGCTCGCATCAATGCTGTTTTCAGCTCTTTTCTTTGATGGACTGTCTGTATGTTACCTGCCCAGAGCCAAACAGCTGAGAAACAAAGTTAACTACCAGCTGATAAACTTAGTGGAGCGTGTAGCAGCTAGAATGCCACATATTTCCCCTCAGGAGGTGGTGGAGTATGCTGGATGCATAAATAAGCAAATGTAGGCTTGCACGGTTGACATATTAGCTTCACAAGTGGATAGTATTTAAATGTATTTACAGATTGCTTTGCTCTTCCCAAACAGTCAAAAATTAATGGGCCAAAATGACCAAATATTGTGTTGAGAAGCTTCTACAAACAGCATCATTACCATGGTGTTACACTAAAACCTTCCACTAAAAGCTGGATTAGCTTGTGATTGTCCTCAGCAGAAAAACAAAACAGCATTGGTCTTTGTTTAAAGTCTTACATGACCTTTGTTCACATTTCCTGCAATGTTTACCTCTCGCACTTGAATGTGAATAATAGTCCTCTTTCAGTAGCAAAAGCAGAAGAAATGTTAAGTTGTTCAACTGCCACAAAGGATGGTTGGTTGAACATACAAAGCATGTGACTTGGACACTGGACATCCCCGTCCTCCATAATTTAGTATTGGCTATCTTTGGCAGTCTTTTGTAACTATAACTGTCATTTTAGTACCTTAATGTCAGACATATCTTAATCACAATGCATTTGCCATGACCATCATGACCTTTCCTAACCTTAAAGTGAATCTACGGTTTGCGCCTCTATTTCTTGCCCTGCCTGACTTTCTTTCAGTGAAATTGCCACATTCAAAAATTCAAAGCATTTACTGTAGCATTCATTTGTTTTACTCACAGCTGGAAACAATTTATTACACAGATGAAATGCAGTTTTCACAGATTGTTGAGTAAAATCCTCCCACACTATCGTTTCCCTAACATACATCAGAAATAAAGCTGCATTTCTTTGTGATATCTAATCATCATGAAGCAGCAGGAGGGAGGAACCTCCACCATATCAGATGTTAAGTGATGGCTCATTCTGTCGTTAATATGAATGTCTAAATCTACAAACCAATAAAACATCCCCATTTGTGCTATTGTTATCCAAAGTATCCCGCCCTGTGAACTGAATGTATGTCACCCTTTGTCCTGCCTGTCATGTTTATGTTCCACTGAAGGTTGTTAGACATTGTAAACGTCAAAGTCATTTCCACCAAAACTGTGAAGCTGTGTGATGATAAACGGGAACTCGAACCTTATTAATGGATGTACCAACGTGTTCTGTGAAGAGAGGAGGGGAAAAAAAACAGATGTGAAGCGACATTTACATGGAAAAGGTGGACATCTGATCACTCTGGTAGCCTGACTGACCTATGTGTGTGTGTGTAGGGGTAACCCTGCCAGAGAGACGGCCAACAGTCTTTCCATATCTGTCATATCCTGTTATGAGAAAGAACAGTGAAAAGGAACACACACCCACAAACTCACACACTTAATTTGTGTTTAGACGCGCGTTATGGCGACATTTCTCAACACTTTCTCTTCCCTTTTTTTCAGGATTCTTCGGCGCTTCTTGTAAACTGAGCTCATATGAAGCTCTTTCCTGCAGTTCTGCAGTAGTTTGCACATTAGCAGTGAACTAATACTCCATACAGAGTGGTATATCAGCTTGTGTACTCCTCTATGCGTGCTATCATCGCATATTGTCATCTCCAACTGTCCTGGAGTCAGTGATGGGGCGGAAGGATGGAAAAAGAAAGAAAGGAAAAGAGAAATGAGGACGATGACAGATGCTGAGAACATCACCTCTGACTCATGAGGGGAGATGGGCGAGCCAAAACTGACATTTGTGTCTGATTTAGATCTGGGGTCCGGTTTAAATCTTCGTCAGTGCTTCACTTTTTTCATCAAATTTCCATATTTCCATTCATTCCATTTGTTCATCTCCAGTGTTTTCATCTCCAGTGTTTCTGGTGAGTGAGAGAGTGAGGCCATGGCTTTAACTGAAGGTCCCTCTATCCTTTTATTTAAATTGTGTTTCTCTGTCTCTCACTTCCTCCCTCGTGCCCTTGGAGAGCAAAACTGTACGATAAGAAATATGCTAATTATAGCAAAGTAGGCCATTGTGGCCAAGGACGTCTGCCATAATAAACACTTAACAGCAGACACGGGCACCGACACACACTCTTACACACATATTGTGCGACACTGATGAAGCTATCTCAGCAGATACTCTGCGGTGTTGTTTGAAAGAGGAGATAATGGCTCTTAAAAAAGCTAATGTCATCCTGTCATTCACTCATATGTGGATGTGTCTGCATGTTTTTATTTCTTTATGGATCTCTAGCTGTCAGTTGTGACATGTGTCAGTAGCAGGCACCATTCCATTTTAAAATCTTGGACCCTAGCATTGTTTTTTTGTTTACTACACCGTTTGGATTAATGTGGACGTGTTAATTAGTGAGTATGGGATTTAAATAACGACTGACTATCAGGTATACCTGCTTGGCGTGTATGTATGTTCTGTGTGAGGTGACATTGTAATGAAGTGTGTTTCTGTTTGGAATGCAGCCCGGGAGTCTGGGAGGCCATCTGGATTGAAGATTGACCTGTCATACCTGCGAATGATCTACAGCCTGCTGGAATCCAACACACACACACACACACACACACAAACACACATACACACACACACACACACACACACACAGAGCTACAAACCTACACACATGCACACACAGCAGTAGTCCATAACAGCTTGCACAGAGGAACACAAATCAGACAGTGCAGATGCACAAACGTATAGCATACACGGATCCATGCATGATCAAATACACAAAATATACACACACACACGCACACACACAACCCTACTGATAATCCCTGTGACCTTCACCGTGGCGGCAGGCATGTACATGCAGAAGAACACGTACAGGTACGCTTACACACAGATTCAGGTATACACAGCTCAGTAGACCACTAAAACCACTGAGGAGAGTGCAAATGTTGACTTTTTAGTCAAGTCTGATTGTTAATGTGATTTGTAGGTACAGAATGTGCTGTGTGGACACGTCGTAAAGATCACAGCTATCAGATCGTTATGTACGATTGTTCATGTAGTACAGTGGTGATGTTGAGAGGTGGTGCATAATGGGCTTTAAAAGTTAGCACTCTCGTGTCAAATATGAAGCTTAGCTTAGCATAAGGACTGGAAAAAGGTAGCAAACTTAAATTTGTCCTAGGGTAAATCTCCTGGCTGCTGGTGACCTCCTTTTTCACCCGGCTAGAAAATAGTCCTGCACATAACATTGCACATCTTGAAGTTTTTACACTTTGGTTTTTGCATGGACTACAAGGTGCTGCTATTAGGTCCTTGGTTACACTTCCCCCCTGCTTACAGTCTTCATGCTAAGCACATTTCCCCAAATTATTCCCAAATATTTATTTCAGTTTGTTTGGGCATTTATGCCTTTATTTATGTAGGACAGCCAAAGACAGTAAAAGCAGGGAGAGAGAAAGGGGATGACACAAAGCAAAAGAGCGCAGGCTGGAGTGCTTGTTGCAAGGCCTTGACCTTTGTACATGGGGTGCATGCTCTACCAGGGCACCCCAAAAATATTCCTTTCTTATCTCATCTTAATGAGTGGATTGTGTATTGCAGAAAATGTTGATGAGGTTAGGTCAATTTAATTTAAAGGTGCAGGATTTAGTGGCATCTAGTGGTGTAATTCCCGATTGCAACTCCCTCACTTCATCCTCTTTTTCCTCGGAGAAACTGTGACGGCAAAAGAGCCCCCATCTGGAGCCAGTGTTTAGTTTGTCTGTTCTGGGCTACTGTAGAAACATGGAGGTTCAACATGGCGGACTCTGTGGCATCTGTAAACTCAATCTAACTGTAGCAAAAACATAATGATTCTTATTTTCAGGTGATTATACACTAATGCAAACATCCTTATTAATATCATATCATAATGTCATATTCTGTAAATAGAGCCCCCTAACACACTGGACCTTTAAGTACTTAACACTTAGTACTTAGCATAACACCCCACTAAGTAAATAATCTAAAATAGATAAATAAATCCATAAAATCCTTCATAATATAAACTGCTCAGTGACCTGTGTTTACATCCAGACATCACACAGCAGCCATGACGGGAATGCCACCAGTGAAACCAGTGAGGGTCAACAGCAGGTCATGGGTCAAAACATCACTGGGAGGGTGAAAGGAGGAGGAGGAGGAGGAGGAGAAGATGAGAAGAACAGAATGGACAGACAGAGGAGAGCAGTGAGGAGGTAACGAGAGAAACAGAGGAGTGTGGACGACACACTTCTTTCACACAGCTGAGCACTCCCACTCCACCGTGTCAGCCCGTGTGTGTGTTTGTAGGTTCACGAGTTTGTGTTTCTTGCGTGTTTGTGTGTTGGTGTTGCTGTTCCCTTAATGTGATTTGATGTATAGGTGTGTGTGTGTGTGCATATATATGTAAGTGACAGTGAGAGTGAGACAGACACAAAGCAGCTAACTAAACAACAACAAAAGGACAAACCTGAGTAAAAGTGCAGCTCTGCTCTGGAAATAGCAAATGGCCTCACAGTGGCTAAACCAGATGGGTGGCGCGCTCGCACGCGCACGCACACACACACACACACACACATGCAGTTTGTGGTTTGACGGATGATCTGATGCTGGTCATTTGAGGAGGATCAAGTCTACTGTACACAAGTACACAAACGCACACACACACACACACACACACACACACTAATTCAGAACATTACAGTTGAGCACGGGATTTTGGGAAGCGAGTGAAACCTTCCGTGTGTTTTTGCGTGTATGGTTTATGCCTGAGTGGTCATTTTAGCAGACACACTGGCACTTGACATCCCCACCACATGCATATAGAGTGCTCAGCCAGACAGAGCTGTCATTTCTAAACATAAACACCGCAGTATGTAATATAGACTGTATGCAGGGACGGAGTTATGACACTGTGTGCGCGCGTTTGTGTGCGTCTTTGGCCGTCTGTTCAGTTTCAAGGACGGGTTAAACACTGCTGTCTTTTTATAGCACCAGCAGTTCAATGTGTGTGTGTGTATGATGTGTGTTTGATAGGGAGGAACTTTGAGAATGAGAGAAAAAATATTGTTGCGCATGTGTTTGTGAGAAAAATACTTGCGATACCATCAGTTCTGTGACAGTGAGAGAACTGGAGGGGAAAGAGTGGTAGTGTGTGTGTGTGTGTGTGTTTGTGTGTTTGTGTGTGTAAGCATGTAGACTCTTGCATGTCCTTGGGCCTTTCAGCACAGCTTTGTGGCCCGCTGTCAGGGCAGCCATAAAAGCATATGAATCAGCCTGTGTGTCTTTGCCCGTACACACACACACACACACACACACACACACACACACACACACACAAAAGTATTTTTCCATTCAAGTGTGAAAAAACAGACAGCGCCGTCAGAGAAGAAGATGACTCACCTGACCTGCATTTCACACACTCATTGCACTTGCCTGGGAAACAAACATATCACTGTTATTTTCAACACATGTCTACTCTAGAAGGATATACTGTAGATTATATGGAAGGGCCTGTCAGGTGTTCAGGTATTCAAGGTGGGTATTCTGAGCTCTGTGAACAGCTCATTGTGTCTCTGACCTTGTGATTTTGCCATTGAATCATAATAAACTAGGACATATTACATAAAACAGGTCAGAGGCCAATGGGTGCCCCTTGGATAAAGATTAGCTCAAAAATTGTCATACAAGGTGTTGATCAACTTGTAACCACAACAACTTTATCATTTATATGATCATAGGTTTGCTTAATTATGCTTCAAACAATTGTAAAAAAGAAAGAAACAAAAATTTCTGTTGATTATTTCTGTTTACAAGAAGTATGGCCTCCCTTAGCCTCCATGGTCTAAACCAAGCGGTAACCTCCGGTGCTGGTAAATGAAGCCAATGTGGAAGTGCTAAAAACTGTATTTCTTCCAGTGGTCGCTTGAGACAGGCTGCAGAGGTGAGTCAACCTCCACAAGCGTGTTACAGATGGCTTATTAGAACACCCAGGCATTGTTCGGCCTGCCTCAGGTCCGCCGATGATCCACGTCTTTGTCGATATTTAGATTAGCCGGGAGGCAGAAACGGTAGTACATCCAAAATGGCGGCAGCCAAAGCCTTACATTTTCCGCTTTAAAACAGCACTTTGGAAATCTTTGGGAGTCACCACTCAGGCTCTTTCCATTCTTTATACTGTCTAGCTAAATTAGGTTAGCTAGCTTTACCCTGTAGCATAAGTGTTTTACAGTGTTTTACTAATGTTTCAAAATAAATCTTGACTAACACAATAGATAGTTAGTCATAGCCTAGCTAGTGGTGATTAGCATATTAACATTTATTCCTTGCCTCCTTGCTTCCTTTCCTGTGTTTAATTGCTAAACTATCTAGCTGGCCAGTTAGCTTGCTACCAAAGCTAAACACCAAGTGACAAAACAACTCAGCAGATTCTCCTCCAGCTCCTCAACAATGTGCTTCTGGTTTTGCTTAAGGCCTTTTCACAGCAGACAGTTTCACTTGGCAAGAAAAGAATAGGAGCAATAATTAATAATTAATGATAATAAATCAATAATTAATATTAACAGTAATTATGATGTTTGTATTTCCGGTATGTCCAAGTCGGCCAGCCAACATGGACAATATTAGAGGCCTTGTAAAAGAATGGAATGCAGCCATTGGTAATGTCATTAATGACACCTCTTTTCTGCCAAAATGCCTGCTGGGAAAGTGGATTGCTGGTTATTGGTGTATTTTTTTTTTTTCTTTTGGCAGAATTTTGCCTGTAGTTAGTAATAACAGGTATGCACACTGTGTTTGTCCGTCCAGTAAAATAAGTTATCATTTACAGCAGCAAATCAGTAACCTAATGTCATTACACTGGCAGCTCTCCTTTAACTTCCATTTGATGATTACTCAGATTATAATTGCCCTCATCCGGTTAAAAATTTATAATTACATCACAAGCTACACGTCCTCCCCCCTTGTCCCCACTGCTACACCTCTCTCCATCTAGTTGTCATTTCTGCAGCTTGGAAAAAAACATGGCGGGCTCAGAGCTCTCTGCTGTCTCTGCTATGCCTGGAATGACAGAAATGGCAACTTGTCAGTCAACTGAGTCACTGCACCCGTTCCTCTGGGCATTAAACAAACTGAAGCTCCGCCCCTTTAATTAACCCCTGTGGCCCAGGTTAAAACTAACAAAATCTTCAAGTTTTTTTTCTTTGTTATGTGTGTGTGTTGTTGTCAACGGTTCCTTGTTGAAAGTCTGGAAGGAATACACAGGAATAGATCCAGCGGCTGTTTTTTCAAAAGGGCAGTCTTGACATGTGGATACAGATCACCAGTTCTTAGTGATTTATAGCTATGTGACACCTCCACTGTGACAGATACGAGCATTGTATATGATTATACTAATACAAATCAAACACAGCCAACCGCAAGTTGATACATGCACCTTGTGATTCACACTCATTCTGTGCATTTCAATAGCTCCTCTTAAAACACTGCTGTCTGCTCCATGTTGTATCTTGTAGATTCCAGGTCTTGGCTAAGTAAAGACCTTGGATATTGTCATGGGGATGAAATATGAGCAGCTACAGGTATGTTCCTATTAAGGCTGAGCAGTGTGTGTGAGAGAACACTGTGGTTATTAAATCGGCCTGATAACAGGAATGGAACTATTATCTTAATACAGTCAGTCATCTCATTTTCACGCACTTGGCTTTCAAAGAGGTGTTTTGGGCTTTTTGTTGTCCACATGTAGTCACAGATGTCAGGCCATGGGTATGATGAGAATGTGAAACAAATCAAACCAAAGTTATAAAGTCTTATTGTTGTAGCACTGGGCATTGGCAGAGTTGGGATGTAACTAAGTACATTTACTCATGTACTAAACTGTACTTGTAGATGTACTTTTCAGACAGCTGCAGGAAGACACAGAACAATACAGTATAACAGGTAATTAAAATGAGCCCCACCTTTACCTGCATCAATAATTATAACAATTATGAATCTTGCATGAACAATTATAATCCAATAAATTCTGCAGGATGGGTACTTCCATGCCGATACTTGTACTTTTACTGCTAGAGGGTATTTCTACGCTGTCGTAGTGCTACTTTTACTTCTGTAAAACATCTAAATACTTCTTCCATCACTGGTCATTGGTCCTGTTTCTTAGAATAACACTGAACTGACTAAAGTTATTGCTGTGACTTTGGAACATGACAGCCTCGCTAAAAATAGTTCAGACAGCACAAAGACATGAGCAGTTAGATGATCAGACTGTTTGTAAATGAAGTTAGACAAATGGATTTTTTATTATGACTATTTTTAACCATAGTTTTCCTTTCGGCACCGCTGTTCCCTCTAAACTAGTGACTCATTACCTTCACACTGATTGATTCATCCTTATTCATCCAATATTAGATCCAGACTTCAGTAAAACTCAGTCATATTTCATGGTGAAGCCTTTATTAATACAGCATTTTAAGGGTTTCATACAGAATAAAGTAGTATTTTAAATGACTGGTAATTGTACAGTAAAATGCAGTCATATTTAATGGCAGAACCTTTATTTTGTACGGCATTCATGTCAGTTATATAGCAAAACAGTGTTTCTTTTGATGAAAAAAAGTATTTATATAGTAAAAAAAAAAGAGAAAGCAATCTGATACATGAAAGTAACTTCTCCAGGAATCATTCACGCCTGTCTGTTTGTCTGCCTGTCTCTCTTTCTCTCTCTGTCTCCCTCTTAGCCACTTACATAAACACACTGTCACCTTTCAAACACAAAGCTTCTCTTAAACCCACACCTTATACACACTGGCACTGAACTGTGCACATAATCACACTCGCAAACTGGCATGAACACACCTCTACACACACACACACACACACACACACACACACACACACTGGCTTTGTTTGTGGCCAGTGTTGCATGCCAGTGAAAACAATGACGATTTGTGAGAAACAGGCGGGAGACAACCTCTCCTTCATGACAGGTGCAATAGCAAAGCCTATCACATTACACCCGTAATCATTAACTACTTGTAGCCCACTTTATATGCGTGTGTGTGTGTGCGTGTGTGTGTGTGTGTGTATGTGTGTTTATGCATGGGTGCGTGCACGGTTGTCTCAGTCAATCACTCAGTCCCGCTCTGCTTTCTTATGCAACAGGTCATTGCTTTTGTTGACTAATGACCTTTATCAGGCTTCTGTACACAATGATGTCATTCCCAGATGTGTGTGTGTGTGTGTGTGTGAGAGAGAGAGAGAGAGAGTCTAGGTGTGGTGGCTGTCTGGTTTACTTTAGATTGGAGGGGAAATCTTGCCTGCACACAAAAAAAATCATATTCCTGAATATTTCAGTGTATGTGGTGTGCAGTCGCTTTGGCTCACAGAGGTCAATATGTGCCTACATGTCAGCTGCAGCAGAAGTCGAACATGATTCAGGCTCTGAGGCAAATGAATGAATTGTAAATCTCATCCATCTTAACTCTCCCTAAAAAGATGAATCACTTTGTGGGAGAACATGGCCTGGCAAGTTCACTGAATCAACACTCTTATCACCCAACTATGAAAAATGTGATATGCAGGAATGTTGTTTTAACCCTTGTGAAAACACTGCTGTCTTTTTCAAATCTTACATCGCCTTAATCCTCACGGAAATTGATAAATAGCCTGAGGAAAAAAAATGTGTGTTAATCACAGAGTAAAAAGGTCACATGTTTGAACCCTGCAGCATGAGGTGACATAATAAACCTATTTCAAGTAGGGTGTCAGGGTGTTCTAGAAAAGGCCAGTCAATATAATCCATCATATTATACTGGATGGATACAGATGGGTTAACTGTACAGCAGATCAATACTCAAAGCTATCGCCATCGATGTTTAATGCCAACATTATTTATCCTCGCTAGCAGCTAGCACTTTGGTGCAGCCTGAACTTTTTTAACAACTGTTTGATGGATCACTGTGGAACTTTGTGCAGACGTCCAGACTTTGGTGATCTTGTTTCCTCTAGCTGATAACTGGATAAGTTTTCACTTATCCAGTAAAATATCTCAACGTCTACGAGATGGATTGGAACAACATTTTGTACAAACAGTTATGGTTCCCACAAAATGAATAAATAAAAGTACTGATATTCCCATCAGTTTCAGCTACACTCAATGCTAGATTAAGTTGGTGAACATGGTACAAATTATACCCACTAAACATAAGCATGTTAGCATTGTCTTTGTGAGCTTGTTAGCATAGCATTATTTTAGCCTCATGGGCCGTTAGCATTGCTGCAGACAAGCACAGCATGGCACAAAATTCCCATCTACTATCTCGACCTCCACACTCTTACTTTGTGACACATATTTGACAGTGCACTTTCTGCGTTAGCTTTGATTGTTGGCATTTGATGCTGCACAATCATCCAATATGAACTTAATTCTTACAGACACTGATATGTCAGACTGGTTGTGTATGGATGGTGTTTAGGGTGCAAAGGCAACATTTTGATCACAAAGATACTGTTCTGATGCTGTTTCAACTGAATACAAGATTTCGGGTACAGTCTTGGTGTTTTTGAAGATAACAGAGCACAGTAAGAGTTAAGTACAGTCGGTAAGTGTTATACTGGTTATTTTCCATCCACTTAGTGAGATGTGGCATCAGATTAACCTGCGGTTTGAGTCTAATGTCAGTCTTGGAGCAGTATGGGGGAATCTCCAGCTGCCCAACTTTGTTTAGCCAAACACCTGCTCATTACCGGCACAAACACACACTCATGCACACTCCCTGTTTTCTCGTCACACACGTACTCGCACAACAAGAACTCTGAAGTGCCAAGAAATTCCTGTCTAATCGTAGAGCTCAGGTAAATTAACTATGACAAGTGCAAACCAATCTTTCTCTCCCTCTCTGTCTCTCTTTACCCATCCGTCTCTCTCTCTTTCTGTCTTTGTTTGGCCTCCATTCAACTCTTACATAACCGTGTTGGTGAGAACCTGCTGGCTGTTCAAACAGGTCGGCATCACAGAGGATTAGAGGCTGACGGACTCGACCCACGTACTGAGACACTTTTCTGCAGGTAGCTGTCAGCCTGTCACCCCCACCCCCCTATGAAACACAGACACACACACACACACACACACACACACACACACACACACATAGGTGCGCTCACACACTCATACATGCCCGCACAGAGGTATCTGCTCCTGTCATGTTTGACGATCAGGGCGTTACATAGATAATAAATGGCTGCCAGCGGTGAAACAGGTGACTGCTGAGCAACACTGAAACCTGTCTCAAGGCCATGCATAGACTTTTCATTGTTCGCCATCATATTTTGTCTGAGCCGTGACTCATTTCAGATAAGAGGCTAATTCAAATTCTGCACAAGTGCCTCAGTCACTTGCTATTGTGCAACTTGTTTGTTATTTATAGATGAACGCTGCTCCTCGAAAGTGTTGATCGGGACACTTATGAAACCAGTTAGTTAAATGATGAGGATGGTGATATTCTATATATCTCTCACTGTCAGCAGATTCCATGAAAATACCAAAACAAACAATGTGTGTCTGTCTCTCAATCATTTCCAACTTCCCCTGCCACACTAAGCCCCGAGTCCATTAGTTCCTACTGAAGGTAAATCATTAAAAAACAGGTGACTCACATTGTCGGGGAAGTTATTTCAAGCTTAAAAACATCTTTACACCTGAACACTGTATCAAAGAATATTAAAAAACTGCAATATTTAACATTAAACCCATCATATTTTGCTTTTACATGTCCTCACTGGCCTCTATATCACTCCACCACAATCAAACCTTCCAATTATAATAATAATAATAATACTTGTTTGAAACCCAATTAATGTGTCACATTAAATTAGACAAATTGACATATGAAATTTAATTACATACATTCTAGAATACTCAGAAGTGGATGACAATGACTGAAGCATCAGCAGCTAATATCAAAATTTAAATGAGCCCAACCCTGACAAATAACAAACAGACATATAAATAAGCATGAGTCATGAAGTATTTAATTTGTGCTCGAGGTGTAACCCTGCCCAGGAAACCGGATGAATGAGGCTTTACCGCACCATGCCACAGTGTTTAGGTAACCACAGGTTGTCTGTGTATATTTATCCTTATTGACAATGGCTTAATTATCCTGCAGGTACTTCAGGCAGGGTAAAAACAAAACATAATTTCAGACATGATGAAACGCACGTTCAGAGAGCCAATCCTCCTCCATCCCTTTAAACTGTCACCATGATCATGTGCACCCATCAGTGGGTAACCACAACGACGGGAGAGTGGCGCACAAGCACTTAGCATGCCGGCGTGACATCGATCACGTCTACATGACCTGTTAAACAGATGGACCGCAGTGTGTATGTTTACCATTATGAAGCATGTGATCATACTTTTATGCGTGTTTGCTCATATATTTGCATCGATGTGCGCCCACACCTCCACACACAGATGCAAATATACAGTATGAGTGAACTGATTGTGGTGTCTGTTGCCTGTTTATCATCATAAAGCAGGAAGAAGCTCCAGGAACAATGGATCAGCTGCAAGCGCCATTAAAGTGTAATCAGTTTCCTCTTAAACGCTCTTCACTGCATATAGAAATGTTTCAAATGTTAAAAATGGTTTACATTTGCATAAAAAGGAAGGAAGTCAAAGCGTCTGTCCAAGAAATAATCACAAGGTGGTTTTATGGGGCGCATAACCCCATGCCACAAATTGATGTTTTTAGATCTTACGTGTTAATTAGTGAGCTTTAGAGGTGCTGGTAGACGAATTTTGCCTTCAGACAGAGCCAGGCTAGGCTGTTTCCAGTCTTTATGCTAAGCTAAGCTAACTGGCTAAACATGGAACAGATGCAGATCTTCTCACCTAACTTTGATGGAAAGAAAGCAAACAGCTACTTTTCCTTCAAATTTGAGGGATGATTGATTCAGTGTCTGTCTCCAACATCAAAATTCTCTCAAAAACAGGTAAAGTACACACAACTTTGACAAGATTTGGAGATGAAATGACTCATGCTTTCATGAGAAAAGCCTTTGTTCATCGAAACATTGCGGTTAATTCACAGGAGATTCCAGCGTGTGTGTGTGTGGGGGGTATGCACTAATAGAAATTAACAAGCATACGTATAGAATCAATACTTCTGCACAATAACAGAACATGTTAGGGACAGGAGGTAAATGCTTGTCATTGTTCTCGGTTTTGATATTCATGTAGTTTCTTCGCTTTGCAGAAAACATGACGTAATGGTTAAAAGAAAAACCCACTGGGGTTCATTTCAAAATTAGAGCTATACCATATCTTGAAACACAATGTATGTCCACTGACTGTGCCTCAAACCCAACCCAAATGTAATTCCCCCAACTGTAGTTTAAGTCAAAACTGAGACACCTTAAATGTGACTGACAATGTAAAAATGTCCATACTTCAGTGAGGGAACATTGTTTTATGTCCATGCGTTTTTTTTTTCATACGTTTATGGCATATGTGTATGTGTGAACTCTGCTGATAGTGAACAGGTGTCATGAGATTGTGCGTCATTGTTGGTGTTCTCTACTTAGCACACACACACACACACACACACACACACACACACACACACACACACACACACACTCACTGAACCAGCTGAGAGCAGCCTCTAAACCACAGGCCTGACTCACCAAGCAGTTCTTATTATTGTTGTTGTTCATGGTCTCTCTGTTGTTCCACGACCCTCACCTTTGCTCTACTGTCTCCTCGGGGTGAGCGAGCATTACTGTGTAAACCCTGCCCTCAATCTCCCTCTCCCTCTCTCTCTCTCTCTCTCTCTCTCCCCCTCTCTCTCAGTCTTTCTTCTGTATTTTCCTCCTCATTTTCTTTTATCTCCAGTCGGAGAAGGGCTTCCTGCCTAACAATTGGAGGAACCCGGCAGTCAGAGGTGTCACGCTGTCTCATCTCCCCTGTATCTCTCATGCACACACATACACACGCACACACACACACACACACAGACATTATACAGACAGCTGGTGAGATGAGGGAATTCTGCAGGAAGAGCTGGTTCCTGTTCAGGAGTTCATGGATGATGACCGTTTCAACTAGGGATGTTGTGTGTGTGTGTGTGTGTGTGTGTGTGTGTGTGTGTGTGTGTGTGTGTGTGTGTGTTCAGAATAGCTTCAACAGTTTACAATGACTTCAAAAGTACACTTGTGTATCACATGATTTCAGTGCAAAGAGTTCGTTATCGCAGCAGACTGCTGTTTATTGGTTTTCAGAAAGTTAAAGGACACTTTCAGTTTATTGCAACCTACAACTTGGATCTTCTTTTTGTAGGACTGACCATTGTTTTTATTGGTTTTGATAAAGTTGTACTCCCAAAAGTAATTGCTGTGTTTTAGGAATGAAACAACTAAAAATAACCGTTTTGGACAGGGCAAGAAATGTGATCCGTCAGACAATCGGACAGGTTACCCCAAGGTTAGTGAAACTCATGGGAGAGAAAAACAAAAGGTATAATCATTACCCAAACTGTCCACTGTAATCATCCATAACAGTTTACAGACCAAGTTCCTGGTCCAACTTTGAAACACCATACTTGCTGTAGTTGTACATGCACACTTGTCTTGTACATTGAGGCTCAGGTGCCAATTCCATGGTTGGAGCTCGGGCACCCACAGGAAAATCTGTGAGGTGACTGTCTTGGAAGAACAGTATGGAGAAAGCAGAGTCCATTCCTATGTTTACCTTTCTTGTTGTCGCCCCACAGTCCCCTCTAGGTTTCACTGGTTCCATACAATAATATAAAGTGTATTACTTTATCTTGTTGTGAACCATAGCCATGGAAACTCGATCCAAAGCAGTTGCAAAGTCAATTTGCAGTTACAGGGCCTCAGAAATCCTAGTCAGTTAACACCTGTGGTGAGTAAGGCCGTAGGCATCAATGTGCTTCAATTACACTGCTTGCCATTTACAACTCCACACCTCTCGAGAATCCTTCCAATCGTTCAGAATTTTATCCAAACAGTTTCCGTGAATTTCCGAAAACCGCTGATCTGACAATCACGCCCACTTCTCTCCAACTTTAATTTTTCACAGAATTACTTCTGTCACTTTTCGTGCATAAGAACCAAATCATGAAACAACATGAATGCCTCCGAGGAAAGACTGTCTGAAAATCCTTTTCATATTTGAACGATCAATATGCCTCAGCCCTTGTTATGTTGGCAGCCTTTTCACCCTGTCTACAAGTGTAGACATTCAGAACATTCTGTTCTTTGGTATTAATCTGCAGTTTGGTTAACCATTCCTGTCACCGACATCTGAGCTGTGCTAACTTTCGGTTTTAACCTCAAATAAAGTGGTAGATATAATTTGATGAAGCTTTTCTTGTTTTTCATCTGACTGCTTGATGTTTCCAACCATCAGAGATTCACTTGGTCCGGTACAATGTTATCATAACCTTCAAAACTATGAAAATAACACCCAAGTTGGAATAAACCGGAATTATCCTTTAGCAGTTCATACGTAACTTTCTAAAGAGCGTGACACACATGCAGACAGATAGAAGAGTTGGACAAACATGGGTATAAAAAGGCCTGAGCTCCTACTGCGTCT
This sequence comes from Sciaenops ocellatus, assembly GCA_033000465.1. Classification (NCBI taxonomy): domain Eukaryota; kingdom Metazoa; phylum Chordata; class Actinopteri; family Sciaenidae; genus Sciaenops; species Sciaenops ocellatus. The sequence continues at coordinate 5,676,287 of CP136872.1, read as the reverse complement.
GCAGACCACTGGGTGAGGTTAGGGAAAATCCTACGGCCACTCCATTGGATGGCACTTTGTTTATCAGCTACATTTTCTACAGCAGTCTGCAGCGGTCATGGTGACTGTGTAAAGTTTGTCTTTTCTAAGTTACGGGTAACCGAGTCCTGAATGACTGAAATGCTAGCTTTCTAAGTTGGTGTGTGTCTGTCTCGATGCCACGAGTGATTATCCTCTGCTATAAAAGGTTAAATATGCATTTTAATAACGATTTCATGGGAAAACCGAATTGTAACAACTCATGACTGACCTTACTTAACACGGTCACACCGAATCAGCACACAGAATACACACACACACACTGGAAAACAGCTGGAGGTTGCCCTGGGTGCAGTGGTCCACTGTGTTGATTGACAGGTGCTTTAACAGGCCATGATTGGCTCTAAATCTCACCTGAGATGGACTGGTCGCTGACCACCGTCGGCGGTAACAACACATGACGCACACGAATGCACTCATACACACATGGATACACTCATACACACACCTACCTAACCCCCTGCCTCCCCACACTAACAATACCCCCTCAATGTCTCAAACTGTGTCCCTCCAAATTTCACCCATCCCACGTTCATTTGGAAATGAAGACATTCTGTTTGATCTGCATAGGAATTTCCCTCTCTCCCATCTCTAGGACAGAGGGAGAGAGAGTCGCACAATGTACCAGTTAAAAAGACTTCGTCTCCATTGAAACTGGGCCCTCTAAACTCCCTGTAGAGCCCCCGGGGCCCCCATTACGGTTCTGGCCTCTATAGAAGGAGCTGCGGCGCTGAACACTGGGCCTCCTTGTATTCTCCCGGTGCCCCAACCGAGAGCCATTGACAAGCTCCACAATGTCCCGAGCGCTCCTTTACAGTAGAGAAGGGCTCTTTTCTCTAAAGGGTGGCTCGGGACTCAGAGAGGGGGACCTACTTTTTCACAAGGAGCCCTCTCCAATAGAGGCATCTGCAATCTGTTGCTTGCCCCCAGCCCGGTCCAGCCCCTTCTCCTCTTCAGCTCCTTTTTATTGCAAACCGGCCGCAAACAAGGACAAATCGACCATGAATTCCTCAGCTCCAGCTCTGTAAACCCTCTCTCTCTTTCTCTTGTACTCTCCCCTCTCTCTGAGCATTCAATCTCCCTCCCTCGCCCTCTAACTCTGTCTTTTGTGTAAAAAAAAAAAAAAAAAAAAGCCTTGAAGGTTTTTTTCCTAAACTACCCATTTACTTCTCTCCCGCTCCCTCCTCATGTGTATCTTTCAACTGCTTCCCACTCTCTCTCCGGGAGTGAAGTGGCGAATACAGGAGGTGAGAGGGCTAACGAACAGAGTTCCCAATAAAAGGCCTTTATACAGAGCTGGTGAATGGGAATCTGTTTTACAGGGCATCCACCCATCTACCAGCAACTCCATCCCATGTCCCTTTACCCTCTGTGAGATAAATACAGATATGAGACAAGATACAGGAGGGGCAATCCTCAACGCAAGGTGCTGCTGAAACTTATGTGGAAAAATGTTGATTTCACTTTCAGAATTCTTCTGAAAAATCAATAAGTATGTCAACTTAAAATGTTGAATTTAAAATGAAGTTGTACAAGAACACACTCAGCCTGTCAATAGGTGTCTGTCAGTATCAGTATGTCTGTCTTCCTGTCTGTCTGTAAAGGAACTTCCATGTAGTGGCTTGGCCGCTGATGGTCACATAATAGCTGCTGTATAATGGGACCAGAGGCTCAAAGGAGGCTCATTCAAGCCTGAACACCATTTAAACCCACCTGTTTTCCTCCTCCTCCTCCTCCTCCTCTCCATCCTCACATCCTTCCTTTACAGAGGAGTATGGTGGAGTTCAAGGGCTGTATAGCTTGCTGTATGGCCTCTGATCACACAGAGACCCGCATGCACACAGACGCTGGGTGTTTAACATCAAAGCTGAATATGCTGTCGGCATAGAGAAACTATGTGAAGATCTGCCAGCCTGTCTGTCCGGCACAACAGATGGAGATTTAGATATACATTGAAATCCAACAGGTGTCCAACAGCTTGGATGGTACGACTCCAAAGTTGATTTCCAAGATGATGATAAAGACTTTTATTATTGCGTCATGTGTACAAATATGTCCAGACTACAAGAGCTTACAAGACCGCACAAATTAATGTGATCCAGATCCACAAAGCAGCACATAAAATGAGAGTACAAAGGTTCTAAAATCATAAATCCAGACCTTTATACGGACAGCAAAGTTCCTACATTTCTAATATAATAAACTGCCAAGTTGAGTTATAATTATCTGTGATTTCAAGTCATAAAAATTAAACAACCATTCAAATTTCTGATCATCTGTATACCAGAATATAGCTGGTGGAAAACAAAGCTACAATAGAACTCTAATTGTATGGCGTGAAGAGCTAATGAATATGGAAAAACACCCACAAACACACTTGCACATGTATGAACCCAAACGGACACCTGCAGTAAATATAAGCTCTCCACAAATACAGGACCTTGGTCACACAAGCCCTCTGTCAAGGCCATTCTTATCATCTTTCCTCCTCCCTCGCCCTCTGTAAAGCCCTGGGGATCCAGTCATCCAAGTCCACTCCTCTGTGCACATCTGCTGTGCTGGACAGCCAGGCTGGCAGGCGAGGCGAGGGGCCGATTTGGGGCCCGTCGGTCAGGGTACTTGGCTTTGGACAGGCTGGGGGGCTGGCGGCTGGATTGAGGGGGGTGAGATGCCTCAGAGCAGTGGAGCAGCTTCCATGGAGATACTGTCTTACAGTGTTTACAACCTCCCAATAGCGTGTCCGACCTCTCCTCCCCATCCCTCTATTCCTCCACAGGCCCACTGTGTCCTTCCTCTTCTAATGTAAATGTCGGGGGCTGGCAGGCCCGATGAGTGTGAGTGTGTGTATGTGTGTGTATGTGTGTGTGTGTATGTGTGAGGGTGGGTAACTTGTTTTGGTGATTCTTTGCCTTCCTTCTGTGTTGGAGCAGTGCTTTACGGCGTGAGCCTTTCATTTTATAACTTTCTCTCCGTCCTTTCTCTCGGTTTTATAAGAGGTTCTGTTCGTCCAGGCCTGCTGGCCACCAAAGTCTGCTGTTAGTGCCATTCGGCATTCACACCACCACTTATTAAAGTGAGTGAAAGGTGGCAGGACTTAAGAGTGCTGTTTGGCCCTAAGCAGTGGGCACCTGGTAGTGCCCGTGTGCCAGCCTGGACACCCGGCCAAAAACATCCATCTGACCAAGTCATTTAGTCCAGAACTGAGTCCTAAAATGGTATTTGTCTTCAGAAAAGCTAAATAATCTCTATGGGGGGACAATTGTGCCATTTGTTTTCAACTTAGCTCATGTCTAACTCTGTTTTAAAATATCCCCAAGTAAGAGTTTTAAATTATCTGCACACACCTTACATATGATGAACAGATATTGTGTTTGTTTGTTCATTATTCAAAGGAGAACAGTTGGACATATTTGTGGAAATTGGATGTTTCCCATTGAACTGATATTTGAGGGCCTGCATTGCTAAAGGACATCCTGGGAACTTCTGTGGTGAGTTACTGACCAGACCACGTCATAATCTTTAGATCCTACTGATACTGATACAAACCATCTCTCCCTTTAGAGCATTCAACATCCCATCGTGTTGTCCAATCCATGCTGTCACTTGCACAGTGGAAATTAGCAAGCTAGGCTAATTAGCTTCCACTCAGAATTGTTGATAAGGGTGTACCTGTATGATTTTATGTGACAAATCAAGCTTGGATCTACATGTCAACAAAGGTTTTTCTCAGTAATCTGCTCATCTCAGAGCCCAAAAGAAAAGTTTTCCTCTTTTCTTTGAACAGAGCAAAGTTTGTTTTTTATTGGTTAGACTGTGGCTCTACCAAGAAGAAATAAAAAATTTAAAGATTTGGCTAAGAGCAAATCAAGTTGTGGGTTTTGGATTATGACTCACACGCCTGCCTGTGATAAATGTTTTGAATCTGTGCGATAGCGAGAGAAGGAACAATGAAACGGGTGAGAAACTGTTTAAACTAGAGTGAGTCATTTCTCTACAGACAACACTTTCTTTTCTAAGAGTTATCGGCTTCGCAATAACTCGCCTACAGTTATATAGTCAAAGGGAGAGAGAGAGAGAGACACACATGCACACGCACACGCACACACACACACACACACACACACACCATTCAGGCAGCTAGACAACTAGCAGACTGCTGATTAATTTCTGTGGGTAAGAACAGAGGCACCTGACCATTAGCGAAGAATGAGGGGTGGAGCTCGGACAGAGGGGCTTTTTACAAGCCCAGTGTGACTGACAACAACACCAGGGAGCCAAGTGGATGTGTGTGTGTGTGTGTGTGTGTGTGTGTGTGTGTGTGCGTGTGTGTGTGACAGAGAAAGAGACAGAGGGGGAATCTGGAGGAGTGTGTGTGCGCGCGTGCACCTGCGTGTGTGTGTGTGTGCATTTATGGTGTGTTGCATAGTCTGTATGTTGTGGGGGGGAGAGGAGGAGGCTCTCATCATTCCCATCAGTCCAGCTGTGACTCTTTTTATCCGCACTTCCGAAGCCCATCAAGTTTGCTTTTTCACGCCCCCCCCCAAACCCCATCCACACACACACACACACATACTCACACTCTTCCCCACCAGTGCACTTGACAGAATCTCGGTCTACCACTGCACATCAAAGGCAGAGAGAGGCGAAGCAGCCACGTTGGAGGAGGTACTGAGCGGAGGACCCCCCTCCTCCTCCTCCTCCTCCTTCTGCCCCCATCTCAGGACCCCCTGCTCGCCTCTTTTGTTGTGTCACTTTTTCTTTTCCTCCTTCGCTCTTTTTAGCTACCTATCCTATTCATTTAGGAGACTGTAAAAAAAAAAAAAAAAAAGATTGCCAAGTTCATAAAGGGTCCTGCTTTGCTCAGGGGTTCATTGTATGACTGAGAAGGTGGTGGTGAGAGAAAATCAATATGCCCGCACACTGGGTGTTATGCTGGGTCTTTCTTTCTGGTAGAAGGGGAATAAGAGAGAAAAGGAAAGGATGTGGTGTGAGGGAATGACAGCTCAATAAAGGAATGATGAGGGAACAAAGGTGAAAGGTGACTTTTAATTTTTAAACATTCTATATTGGCTGGTGTCAGCTAAAATTATAGTCCCTAAAGTGTAAACATATTGTACATTTCAGTGTATATCGGCCAGAATATCGATGAGAGAAACTGCTGTAAACTGCAGCAAAAGTATGAGACTTTATTGAAATTTCCAGAAAAAAAAAAAAGGTCTCAACTCTTATCCGGGACAGCATGATTTAGTCACCAAAAGTCTTATCTTCATCAGGCTCATTCTCAAAGTAAGAAAAACAACCACAGCTGGAGATGATTCAGACGTTCCTGTACGGCTAGTAAAACAAAAAGTGGGGAAATGTTGCTTCTGCTAATGATTTTTATTTTTCTGTTCTCTCATTTTTGTACAAACTTTTGACTCAGTTCTGTGATTTTTTTTCTTTTTTTGGATAACTTCAGTGGGTCTGGATTCTTTAAGTTTGATGATATGTGTGTTTCCTTTGTCAAGATATAAGCTAGCTTGATATAAAACCCAATATAAAGCTCAATTCATGTTAGTTTCCCTGCTAAGATAGACTAACATAACCCTGGCTACTTTACACTAGCAATCTAATTTGATCTAATTCAGTATCATCATCTTTCTGAAGAAAATGAACTTTCTCGATAATCTCTGTTGACTAAACCTTTTACAGCGTTCGCTCCTCTTTGTTATTACAGACACGTAAAATCACAATTTACTGCCACTATAGGGTATCTAGTGAGCGTCTACTATGGGGAATCATAATTTAAGGAGTAATTTCACAGCCTTTAACATGACATAGCAGGAAAATGCACAGGTGGAACATGTAATATTAACTATTGCTCTGTTCCATCCAAGTGTCCCAGTAAACATTGCTAATGGGCCAACGTGTACAATACCAAGGTCCTGGAATTGCAACACTGAATGGAAATGAGCCATCGTTAAAGTTACTGCGCCTGTGCTTTTCTTACTGTGACTTGTGAAATGCTCACTCTGCTGCACACACAGATCAAATGGACGTTAATTCATGACTGATCAGACTGAATACAAACCCCAGTGAAATATGTACAGAGACATTACTCACAATAAACCGTTTCAAATTATGAAAATGGTGAGTCTGTCCGGCAGTGATGCAGAACAACAACACAACTTCGTGCTAAGTTGTTTGAGAAAAGGAGTTCTGCCAGCAGCAACTGAAGTGTGTTTACTGTAAGAGAGCTAAGCTGAGCTGCTCTGGAAACTATTAGCTGAGCTCATAGGACACATGCTAGTAGACAGTACACGTTTTTGATCTCTTAGATGAAAAACTGATGACTTCCCATTAATGACTGACTCAACCGCCTGTTCAAAATAATGAATTACTGTAAACGAGGGAGTCCGTCCACGATGTTTGCACCGTGTAGGAGATATTCAAAACAGTGGTTTTCCCTCATGTCAAGTCGAGCCGCGCCTCCATGTACTACAAGACGGGGCGTTTATGTGAAATTCGGATAAGAAACATGAAAAAGAAAAGAAAAAAAGAAAAAAAGGAAGAGAAGCCTGTAAATCATGTGCTCTCCATCTCCAGTCACTGTCACCCCGCAAAAACTCGTGCAAATCACCTGTGGTGTTTGTCTTCGCATCACTAGAGGAAACCTCTTCAAAAGATCTCCGGGTTGGTTTCTGTGCAGCGGCGGTCGCGAGTGTGCAGCATGCACTGCTCATACTCTGCGCCAACGACCATAGTGTGAGAGCGAGAGTGAGATACAGGTAACGGAACAAGAAACAGAGAGGTGGAAAATGAGACTCTGCATCCCAACAACAATGAACTAAAATAACCTGAAATACATAAATAAACATATAAACATATCAAACTCTTCCAGTTCCGGTAAGAATGCCATGGAAATCACACAAAACAAGACAAAACTTCACATCTGATGCTGTTATTAATTTATTATTGAGTGGCACACTGAAACTACCCACATAGGAATATCAGATTGATTCCATAACACGTGAAAAATACCCATAAAGGGTTATAAGATCACCGCAAAATCATGTTCCTTTAAGTCTGTTTGTTTATAGGAAACTGAAATAAATATTGTAGTGATTGTTCTTTTTTCAAAAGGAAAAAGAAAAGGCAAGAAAGGGAAATAGAAATAGATGAAGATGGGTTACGATAACATCAGAACACTGAGTTCCTTTATCTGTTGGTAAGTCTCGTTGCTGAGCAGAATGACTGGAAACCTCTGTGATGCTGCATGGATGAAACCACATCACACACACACACACACACACACACACACACACACACACACACAGACACGAACGCTGTCATCTCAGTGATGTGGTTGGAGCAGAGGGCACACTTTCCTAACAGAGCATTCACAAACACACTGCAGCAGTTTACCCTGTTGCATGCGTTATTGTTTTCTCGACGGGAGATGTGGAAAAGAACAGATTGCGCACATGTGGACCCGTATGAACAGAGATTGTGCTGATACTACACCACATACTAAACCACACTGTTAGTACAAAACACTACAAATGCAGGCACACTTCCTGTACCTGCACTGACAAATGTGGGGCAGAGAGATCACTTAAAATAAGTGCTTGTGTATGCGTATGTGCAGTTTTCGCATGTGTGTGTGTGTTTCAGGTGTGTTTACGTTCCCATCTGTGTGTGTTTCCATTTTCCTGTGTCACTGTGTTGTGTACATGTGTGCATGATGTGTCTGTAGTTGTGTATGTTCAATGCACACTTCATATGTAGTCAGCCGGTGCAGTGAATGAGAAACACACATGTGCCTCCCCATCTCACACACCCACCAAGTTACCCTTTGCTCTCTGGGAAAACACAGCGGTGATCTATTACCGCCTGCTACTGGACACTCACTAAGCCTCTGGTGCATGGCGGCCCCTGGTTGGATAGTAGATAAGACTTTGTTGTGAATGAGGACAGTCTGTACCGAGCTGGGATGACTCATGCATGGACTGCACAGATGAGATGAGATGCTCTGAAGCACAAAGCTGTGACGTAGGTGGGATTCACACACAGGTACACAGAGGCTATACATGCACCAGCTGAAATAATAATCTGCGACTGCGTATTTCCAGCGAAAAGGATTACCTTGTTCTAGACTAAGGACATTTTTCTGCGAATATTTACATAGTCTGGATGAGGAAATGCAAGGGAAGTTTATTTATATAAAACATCACACACATAAAAACAATTCAAATTCACATGAAGCATTACATCATTCAAATAAGGGATTTTGGTGGCATGCAGCAGCAGAAGCATTATGTTTTTCTGTTTACTGCATTTTATCATGGCTCTCTAGTCGTTGTAGTTGACTGAAGTTACGTTGTGCAAGGTTCTAACTCAGCTTGCAGGATAGGAGTTGCATGATGAGCCTCTACTTTCCGTGCATATGTGAGACGGGGAGAGGGAGGTCGTCTCATCGGCTTGTTCCAAGTGTGAAAAGAAACTATAGTGGCCGCAAAGCTATCTAGTGCTAGTGTTTAGTTTGTCCGCTCTGGGCTTCTGTAGAGACAGGCATGCTCAAAATGGCAGACTCTTTGGAAGAGGACCTGCGACACCTTTAGATATAAAAAAGCATAAAAAAGATTTTTCTTTTTTCAGGAGATTATATGTGAATTAAAACTTATGAGTTATGCATGTTGTATTACATTTCTGCCATATTGTGTAAATACAGCCCCCTAAATCTCACACACTGGACCTTTAATCCCTGTCTGGGAACAGATTCTTGGTGTTTGAAGTCTTTATCTGGAACACAAATAAAATCCACTGGTCCCACAATTAGCATTAAGATTAAGAGAATAGCAGTGATAGTCACTTTGGCCCAACAGTATCAAGAGAAACTCAATCATTACCGTAAACACAGCATTGACACCTCATAATGTTGATCTGACTAACGTGTTATCATAGAGTTGTTCATATACACACATCCAACAGATACAGATAATTCATTTGGAGTCATATTTCCGGCCACCTGATGAATGTAAGTTTACTATCTCCTTTTAGCTCTGATTTTGGTCTCCATCAGCTCCTGAGAGAACTATCTGGCTCTTTAGCTGCTAAATGCTCGTCTGTGTTCACCAGCTAGTTGCTAACTTTGTGTGTCTGCTGTGTAGTGTTGGGGTTAGGTAGTATAAAGACATTTTTTAGGGTTTGTCTTTGCTGGAAGTTTCAGGTGGGCTAGAAAACCACAACAATGACTTAAAAGATGCTTAATGGCAACACAAAGCTGCAAAGTCGTGAACATTCTCTGTGGGTTTAACACCACAAGTGACACCTTTCACATACACACAGTTGTTTGAGACCTTGTAAATATGAAAACATATTTATTGCAGCAGCTTTAAGGAGACAGACATGAAGAATAGCAGCATCAATACAACACAGCAGTGATATCAGAGAAACAAGAGTACAAACAGAGATGTACAGTAGTCAGACACAGCACATCCTGTGGAGTCACATGCTTATGCAAAGTGGCAAAAAAAAAAAAAAACAGCATGTACCAAGTGTTTCCTATTAGCAAAGGCACATGCAAAAACAGATATGTACACAAAGTAGACAAAAGTGGAATCATGCACACACACACACACACACACACACACACACACACATACACTTACAAACATAAACAGAAGCACAAAATGAATATAAAAACAACAAGAATATCTTGCACAAGCACATATTGTCTTATTATGTGGCTTTGGGGTGACATACAAATGATGCAGTGTACTTTGCAAAGTGTATTTGTGCTTTCATGCAGGTTTTGTGTCTGTGAAGAGTGTTCATATGTGTGTGATTGCATGTGACTGCGTGTGTGTATAAGACAGCTGGTGCACTAATCGCTGCCTTTCATCTCCCTCACATCAGCACACTCAGCCTGTGTACCTGTCTGCTCTTACGTACACTGTGGTTTCTTAACCAGCCCTGCAGTACGCTCACAGCTACAGATAAGAGCTGTTTATCTCACCACGGTGGCTTCCTCTTCAGCATACAAACACACTCCGGCTCACCCTCTCTGCCTCTTTTTCACTTATTTCTTCTCATGTTGACGCAACCGTATAATGCTGCAACCCCGAACGTGTTGTATTGCGCTAATCTTTCCTGCACAAGCGTATATTAAGACAAGGCAAAAGGCTGACAGTGTTTGCGATGATGTGCACTAACACACCCAGCAAGCATCTGCAGACACACACAAACACACACACACCAGCATAGACTGCATACATGCACTGACAAGCAACCATACAAACTCCAGGAAGCACACACAAAAAGAGAGAGATGCATGTCAGGAATCCTTTCACAGAACTGCCGGTCTGACATGGTAAAATACACACAAGAATTCAATCTCACAGAAAAACACCTAAAGCAACAGGCCTGTCAGTTGACTGATGATTGACAGGCTTCTCCTCCCATGTTCTCGTCCTCATTGATACATGTTCCAGCAGCATAAAGCTGTCTGACAGCTCTGCTACACCCTGCACACTGGCCTCCATTTTTGCAGAAGTTGAATCAGTCGCTCTGCGGATCAGATTAGATTTCTGTTTAGATTTGGAGTGATGAGGCCGGTTTTAAGAGCTGCACTAACTTCTGTAAAAGTTTAAGTTTGAGGTTTGCTTCAAGGCTTTTCTGAGGGTATACAGATAGGTAGGAAGGCCCCATAATGCACCTCTGTGTTATCTTATGACATACTTTAGTAAAATGTCTTCATATTCACATTCAAACTCAGGGTTACTTCAGGTTACAGGTTTAACAGTGTTATAAAACATGTCATAGAATAAAATAAACCCTAAAGAACAAGAACAAAATGGGGAAATGAAGATCTAGTGGACTTGTATGGGATCACAAACTCACTGACGTGCAGTGGAGCCAATCTGTGTAATGCCTTAATAATGACTTACAATGACTGGATTTGAGCCTAAATTTGACAGGAAGACGGTTTAGCAGAGCCAGCACACGTCTGCTACGGGAATGCTGTGAAGCCTTATTAATCATGCAGCAAAACTAATTGAAATCAGCTTCTCGCCTTACAGAAGAATGCAGTGCATTAGTCAAGAAAGGAAAGGAGACAAAGCAGTTGGATGATTTTGGAAAGATTAGAAAGATAATTTGTCAGTCTTAATAGAAAACAACTTAAGATTTTTATCACAGTTCAACCTGGAATCAAAAAATGACCCTTGGTTTCAGGAAACTGTAGAGCTGGAAGTTCTGCTGCAGAAAACTGTTAGACAACTTGGCACTAATCTTGAGTCAATTTTGTAAAATGGCCAAACGTTAAACTTCTCCAGGTTTCACAAACACGTAAGGCTGGACATCATCTGCATAGCGATGGTGAAGAGACAAAGCCAAACTGGCAGACGATGTGCCCTAAAGGAAGGATGTAACGGGAGAATAACAAAAGGTCCCACGATTGAGGAGTGATTGCAAAAGTTTCCATTCTGATTTGATTTAAGCCAAATAAACCTTGAAGAAAATCCAGCCCATCGAGTGTTGACGGGAGACAGGAGGAGCTTTCGGGGTGGGGGTCTGGCGTGAGGAGAAAAGCACAATAAAATGAGAGAAAAATGAGTTGGAAAGTGGAAGGGGGTGGGCGGAGAGAGAAAGTGGGGTAAAAGGAGAGTGGGAGCAATGGCGTGAGAGAGCACCTGTCCCTCTGGAGTTTGGTCCACTCGTGGTTAACCAGAGTTGGCAGCACCTCAGCTTGACCTTATCCCCCTTACGCTGCCGCTCCCCTCTGATCCCATTAGGGGCTAGGCACCATGGCAAGACCCCCTCCACCCCCCCCACCCAGCCACACACACATACTCTCACCCGTGTTGTCCTCTCCCGTATCCTTCCCCCCATCTTGTGCTAGGCTTGTCTTCGTAGGGGCCCAGGACAAACATCAGGCCTGTGGAACAAACAGGCCGCTAATGTGGGCAGACAGGACAGACAATTAGAACCAGCACACGCTGCATGCGGGTGTGCACGAGCCTGAGAAAGGACGCATGGACGGGCACAGCATATGCACAAGAGCGAGGCTTGTTGACACTTCCTGAAATGCAAGCGTGTCTTTGTAAGACACTGACCTCTTATTGCACCTGCTTGGGCAAACACAACAAAGCGGTCCCAACTATGCGTACTAAAGCAGAAATTTCGAAAAGGTCAGTAACCCACATTAGAGAACTACATACACAGTTCACCAGGGCCCCGAATTCGAAGTTGGCCACAAGATTGTGACCTAGATATAGGCGATTCATAATGGCCCACTTTATGAGAGCATCCTACAATGAGCATACCAGGCGAAGATGCTTAAATTCCAAGACCAGCAATATTACAAAAACAGTGAATGGAGTAGAAGGGTCAAGCCAGATGCAGCAAATATTATAAAACTGAAACTATGAAGTGTGGCGCGTTGCTCTCTGATTGAGTTTCTTTTTCCCTGCAACCTCGTCAGGATTTCCCAAAACCCACTTTTGGTTCATGCTGGTTGACAAACTCTGACCTAGTTGGCTGATTATGTAAGTCAGAGACGGGGAGAGAGGGGAAGTGCAGGCCACAAAAAAACTCTTAAATGCTTATGTAAACAAAGCGAATGACCTCGTCTGATGCAGAGACAGCCTCACCACAATTTAGGCATCCCTTTCATAGAACACGTACATATATATCTCCCTCTCCGTCCCTTAGCTCTGCTTTGCTTTGGCTAAAACAAAAGAAACGCTCCAGCCTGTGCATTTGTGGTTGTATATACAAGCAGTGCATGTACACATTACGCTAAAGTTAGCGTCCGTCTGAGAGCTTGGCACTGCCGCAGCTCTGAAACCGTAGACTCAAATACATTCGTCCACACACATCAACATGCACGCAGAGTTGTAATGCCATCCGCTGAGAGACTTGACAGGACTGTGGGTACAGCATGGAAAAGGAGAAGGCCATTAGCTCAAAGGAGATGGGGGTTTAATGAGAGATATATCACAGTCTGACTCATGCGTGACCCCAAAATCACTGCCAAATAGTAAATGTATACTCTGTATACTAATAAAAGTACATAAACACAAATATACAATCCAGCCTTAGTACAAGTAAGTCTGCTCCTAACATTTGCTCACACACCTCCCCCACCTCTCTCACAGGCTGATACCTGCTGTGAACCTCCAGCCGTCAGCACCACCAGACCTCCAGTCACACACACACACTCCCATACACACACACACTACACACACAAACGAGTTGAGACGTGTTGCCCACAAGACAGACTGTCTTCCCCTTTGGCAGGTCAGCCAACACATCCTCACGTAAACAGGTTTGTGTGCTGGCACACACTCACATAAAGGACATATAAGAAGGCAGGCATGTAGCTGCACATACTGTACATTTACACACACCCTTCCTGGTGCAGTGCAGACTGACAATGCTCTAAACAAATAAGGTGTGTGTCTCACACACATATAGGACAGGACAGAAATAGCTCAATGTGTAACATAATGTGTTCAATGTGAGTAAAACTTACATCTGTGACTGATAAGAAATAATCGAGGCGATTGGACACATCAAAGGCGGCAGTGACACAGAGATTTAGAAAAGGCAGAAACACAGCGGCACCATGGGAGAGGAAATTCGAATGGCACTGTGGCTACACAGTGAATATGAGTGGAAACAGAAACAAACAATACACTGGGCTGAATCCAGGATATGTTATGACTATTATTTCCTATAAAAACAGCTAAGTATTTTGGTTGGATTGAACACACATCCAATGGAAAAAACACAGTTTTCTAACAGGTTATATTTAACTTTCATGTTTAAGCTGAGATAAATGTTTTTCCGCTGGTGTCTTGGAATGAGGGGAGAGCTGCAGTGGTGTGACGATAATGTCATCTGATTCAAAACATTCTTGAATTAATTAAATTTTCATTGGCAAATGTGGAAATATTTCACTCAGCCAGATTTTAATTGCCTCAAGAATAATACAATTTAAAAACTCAAAAGTAAACTAAGTGGCCTAATAAGATGCATGTGTGCAATGAACCACAATTTGTTTTCTAACTGCTTGATTTTACACTGACCTGATTTCTAAATCTATAAATGTACATGCATCACTCCAGATTAGATCCAATTGGAGTTCCCTGTGGAAATGCTACTGTCCTTACACTGAGATAACCGTTGGTCTGTAACTACTGCTGCTGCTGCTGCTGTCACGCCTCCAGGAAACCAGACGAGAGTCCCTTTAGGTCAACTCCCACTTCAAAGGCCAACAGTGAGCTTTGTCGCCAGGCTGTGGGCAGTGAGCTAGAGCGTCCTGGGGCTCCCTCGCACAGTAATGGGATTAAGGCTTCCACAGGGTAGATTAAGGGGCTCCAGGTCCCACCCTGTTCCCCCTGTCAGCCTAGGTAATTCACATCCGCTGCATCCAAATTTATTGTCAGTGGCAGAGTGAGAATGCTCCTGTTCTCACGGAAGAGTTCGCCTGTAGTGATATGACCAGACCTAATGTAAGATAGTGTAACAAAAGGCCATGTAACATATTTGAATATAACAACATAACATAGCATGACATTACATAACATACCATAACATGACATGATATGTCACAACACGACATACTGTACGTGATATGTCATGACATGACACAACATTTTGTCTAGATGAAATAACATACTGAAGCATAGCAACACATGACATGCATGACATTATCTACCTACCTAACTATAACATGGCAAGGGACAGGACATAAGATGACATTACATTACATGACATACTGTAACATAGCATAACACGACATGCATAATATAACAACATGGATGCCACATCGTGACATAACATAACATAACATAACATAACATAACATATAATACATAATATAAATTCGTTAATTTCATCTGTTAATGGTCTTGAAGCATCAAACCTGCATTCATGGTATTTGGGAGTGGGTGGGAGGGATTAAGGTTGGTATGGATGTCATAAATTGGTCATGCTAAATATAGGTTGGCCATAGTGGATGCAGTTATTATTACATACACAAGGCATGCATAGAGATGCTTGCACAAGCTTACACATGTGCGTGCAAACACAGACCATCACACCAACCACGTGAACATTTCCACGCATTCTGTCCTATCAACAATATGATTACACAAACCGAGAGGTTAGTGTGAGAGATTCAATCAGTTTGCTATGTTTAGTCGCTTCTGTGAAGCCTTTCAGGGTAAGGCAAGGACACAGACATCATAATTAAAACAGAGAGAATAATCAAATCAGAGATCATAAAAGAGAGTGGAGTTATGTAAGAGGACATCATTAGACAGGCTACTACAGACAAGACAGGGGCAAAGGCCTGTCTTCCAGGCCATGGCTGCTGATTTGGCCTGCAATGACAGCAGAGAGAGCCAGTCATGGGGGATGATGGGTAGTGGTGCTGCTGTTACTCTTTACTCGTAGGAACACTGACCCCTAGTGGTTATCACAGTTTTCAGAAAAAAAAGACAAACTTCTTTTACAAGCAGATATTTAAACTTGTGACTGATGTCTAAACTTTAAAAAGAGAGAAACAGTCAGAAAATATGATTATTCATCACAAGTATATATTGAAGTTAAATGATAGAGCACTGCTGGCTTTGAATCTCACTCAATAAAAGTTGTGCTGCATCAGTTACAAATATTTTTGCTCCTGTTCTGTGTATTGTTTGTAGTGATAATATTTTTTGAGCAATAACAAAGCATTTAATTCACTGTCACTCAGAGACAGAAGCATAAAGATGAATTAGTGTGTCTGTGTATGCTCTGTTCTCCTGCTCACTCTGCGCTCTCTTGCTGTGTCTCCACTCCTGCTCATGTGTTTTTAGCTCTGTAATCCAATTTGGTAAGAAGCATCAGTGCATGCACACACACATAGAGACACACACACACACAGGATCCTGCGCCGTAGTGTCTCTGGCCCCCACAATGCTGAAGTTTCCCTCTAGGCCCAGCTGGCAGAAGTTACAGCGGGGCAACAATGTGCCTGCAGGACGGGCCAGGACGGGTACGGGATGGGGGCCCCACGGCCCCGCTGAAAGGCTCCTATTGTCCGGCCCCACCTCCATCAGGGACCATTAATTATGGGCCGTGGAGCACGGCTCTGAGTCAGAAAGAGTCCAACCTCCAATCTCCCCCTCCAAATACACACACACGCACACACACACACACACACACACAACTATGTTCCCCTCCTCTCCCTGTTACAGCATAAACACACTGATGGGGCTTAGAAGAACCAGCTCCTCCTCCCTCCCATCCCTCTCCCCTTTCTCTCCTCTCTGTTAGCGCTTTTAATGAAGCCAAGCTGAGCACTGAGCACAGAGCCGTTTAAAAATTTACACTTGTGCACTGCTGGTGATAAAGAGAAAAGAAAAGAAGGGAAATGTCCACATGGTGTTTCATATTTCTCTCTCTCCTTTAATCAGCAGAGGATTTGAAGGCTTTTGTGTGAGTCTCCATTGCTCACCCTTAGACTTCCACCTTTATCTGTTCCTCCTGGTGCTACATGACAAAGAAGAATGGCAGCAGACAACTGATGTTGGATGTGATAAGAGAAGTTAAAGACAAACATGCTTCTTCATTCGAAACCATTCCGGGCCTCAGGGCTCGGGTTTGCACAAAACAAGCTAGTTTGTCTGACATGAGTGAAGACAAGAGTGTTTATAGCTGTTCCAGACTGCTACATTTGAGAG
>CP136872.1:5576994-5654494 GCA_033000465.1 Sciaenops ocellatus | reverse complement strand
ATGAGCGCATGCGATTAGCGCGACATAGTGAGCTAGCAATGGCAAGGGAGGGGAGGGTGGGGGGTGGGCATCTATTGGCTCTTAATGAGTAGTGAAGGGCCCCCCTTTCCCAGCAGTGGCCCCCGTGGGCTAGTTTTTGAGGGGTCATTTCAGGCTGTTCTGCAGATTAATGATGGGCCACATACCAGCAGATAGAGAAGGATGGGGGGGGGTTGTAGCAGTGGTGATGGTGAGGGTTAACTAAGACAAACGTAAAGCTGTGGAAAAATGCTAATTCACCATTGGCTCTCGGCAAAGGAGGTTGGGAGGGGGGGGGTAGCAGGGGAGGAGGCGACGACAAAGAGGCAGGCGGTGGAGGTGGAACGAAAGGCAAGAGTGTAGCGTGCAAGAGATATTTTGGGAAGGGGGCTTAGAGTGTGTGTGTGTGTGTGTGTGTGTGTGTGTGTTTGAGTGTGGGCAAGCTGGAAACAAAGGCAGCGAGGGAGCGAGGCCTCGGACTCCAGGGCCTCCGGCACAGAGAAACTCAACCCCCTGCTGCATGCTGCTCTGATTTAAAGTCTGAAAGCTCATGATAGATTTAACCCAGAGACTGCTGGACAGTGACATAAACACTCAAACAGTTCTGAGTCGCCTCTAAAAGGTCCAATATGTAAGTGCAGCACAGGGTCCCATGTTGAAACACTGGCCGTCCACCACAGCTTCACTTTAACAGTGATTTATTTGAAGTGAAGAATTAAGCAACCTGAAAATGTACCATGAGTGTTATGGGGGATTACGGATATATGGAAACATTGTGGTTGTTCTCGGAGCAATTAGGACATCATTGTGAATGATGATTGATTAAAAGAGCTACAGGAAATAAATCATTCATGTACAAGTAATACTTTTTAGCTACATACAGTAAAACGTGATGATATGATACAGAACTAAAAGTGATACAAACTCTATACTCTTCCCAGGTTTCCGAGGAAAAACTGAAATTATGAAGGAAAGTTCTGAATTCAAAATGACAAAGTTTCCTCTCCTGCTTACATCCTGTCATAAGTCATGCTGAAATGTTGCTGATGTACCTCTCAGTACTAAATAGTGCAACTGGTAGCAATTAAGTGTCTCAGCATGCTTTCAGTGTGGGAAGTGGAAAGAACCGGCACGTCTGTTGGGCTTTCTCATTTTTCTTGTCTTTAAATTTTGCTCTTTTCCTTTCTTGCCAGTGTGTTTTGGAAGGAGGTGGAATTAGGAAGACATTGGCTTGGTGGTGGTGCAGATCAACAACTCAGTCATCCTTAAGGAGCCACACACAGTTGGTGAGACCGCAGACTATGATGTTTTCACATTTTGAGAGGTGTACGCCCGGTTCTGGCGCAAGACAGACTAGACTAAGAGTGAGGTGAACTGGTGCGAAGTCATGCAGATGCTTTGACAAGAAACACTACTGTTTGACATGTTAGGTGACACCGGGATCAAACTTATGGCCTTTCAATGGCTGTAGTGGTTGTATTACGAAAACCCGGATACCAGGTTCAATGACTGCCAGTGTGCATCATGTGATCCGGCAGTTCCAAGTGTCAGCCACTACATCAAAATCCCCTCGCAGTCTAGCATCATTTCTGGCGGCATCTTGATATGGTGACTTTAACCTCCTAACCATCCAGACGCATCAGTTTACTAGCTTAAGTTAGCAACTTTCATGTTCACAGGAACTTTAGTCTTTAATATTCTCCTTATGGAGCGCTGACAAATAGATTATTAAAAGGATAAAAACTCTGAGGCTGACACACAGTAGTGTGAGTCCTAACAGACACCCATGCAGCCAGGGGAATAGGAGGTGGTCTTGCATTCCTGCTGCTTTCAGGTGGTTCCAGTGTGGTTTCTGTTGACCCACTTTCCCTCCTGTCTGCTGGCTGGGCAACACTGCGGTTTAGCAGCGGCAAGAGTTCACACCCTGGGAATAGCTGGCAGCTATGGAGGGAGGGACGGTGGAAGAGCGGACTACTGTAAGAGTGTGATTAATGAGCGAGTGTTGTGGCAGCACAGCGGAGAACAAAGAGACTAATCTACAGCACATGGAGAGTGGAAAACACTGCACATACCAGAGGGTGGATCGAAAAACTCACTCACGTCTGCTGGTTGGTAATAGAGCTGAAAACACGGGCTGCAGACATGTCGAAGGTGAATACTTGTCCACTGATGTTACATCATGTATACTGCACTGAATGCTCCTGCAGCTTCACAGCATCAGGAATATATTTATTTATATGCACACTGAAAATAAACATGATCTGAACAATGTGTGTATGGACATTCTTGTGTGTATGTGTGTGTGTGTGTGTGTGTGCAGGTGTGTGTGTCAGGCATTGATTAATGTGTGTGATGGCATGGTTAATCTGGTGGGCTCGGGCTTCAGGCTTCTATCCCCTCTACTGTCTGTGACAGGTGTTAGTGTGTGTGTGTGTGCTTCCACAGAGAAAAGGCAGGCTCAGTCACTCACCTCACCCATAAATCACACACTAAGGCTAATTGATTCAGCCCCGGTTCTTACGCCGCTTCCCCACCAAATCCTTAAAGAGGCGTTCCAGGCTGCTTTTTAGTGTGAGTGTCGGGTTCACTTGTGCAAGCCTCCATAAATTGTTCAGGTTCTCTTCAAAAGAGTCTAGGGAGAGACGGCCGATTCATGACCCATGGCCACCAGCTCGAGAAACTTTCTACAGACCGCTAACCTTCTGGTGCTTACCACAACGACCCACGGCCCCATTTTCCTTCATGTTCTTGAAGTATCGCCAAAACAATTTACTTTAGGCCATAGCAATACTTCATCCATAGACTTCCCTCTACACAGTGAGCAGCAATGGGTGGATAACACGTCAGTAAATCACTGTGAAAAGTTCTAAAAGCTATGGATGTTCACTTAATATACAGATTTGTTTTCAGCGTAATCACTAATCGTAATCAATAACATCATCACACAGGACTTCCCTGCCAATTGCATCATGGATTTTCTTTAAGTAGGTGGGTTAAATGAGCCAATCAGAACTCATTTCCCACGTTTCCAAATGCAATCTCCCATGCCTCATACAATAATAAAAATAATTTTATTTATTTTATCTCAATTTCAACTCAAGCCTTACATCTGAAAGAAAGAGTACGTGACAAACCGAGGGTGTAGAATTTAAAAGACGTGGTATCAAGTTGCATTACGGGAAATCAGTGATCTCAAGGGGAAATCAAGGCTTTTTGAGACCTTACTCATACCAGAGGCTAAAAGTCAGGATGTCCTGGCCTGTGCTACTTCAGTTTTGATTGTTGTTTTTTTAAATCTGTTACTCATAAGGAAAATACTAGATCACTGGAGTCCTCCGTTTAAAGCACATTCTGTATTCTTTTAGATTTTCGTGTATTTTACCTGTAGTGGAATCAAATGAAAGGTTTCCATTCCGCTTTAAGCAGCATGGAAATCAGTTAGCAGATTTACGAGACCTGCTTGAGTTATGCAATCTCAAATCTACATGAATCTTTTGCTGACATGACATTATCACAGATTGCAGATTATTTTTAAAATTCTTGACACCATTTGTCATTTCTCAGCAACTGAAATATGTTCAGACCTGATGTTCACAGTGATTGATGACACAAGTCAAATAAGTCGCAAGAGTTCGCTGATGGCTTTTTCATATTGTACAGAGATGAATGAAAACCATTTCCACCTGAAAAGTTAAAGAATATATTGAGATTTAAGAGGATAAAACTTGCAAAACGGTCCTTTAAGACCGTATCTCCACTCCATTGGTAATATTCTATGATTTACTGTCAAGTTTCCCTGGCTGACTGTTTGTCTGTCTCCCTTTTTCTCTTGTGGACTTGTGTTTTGTCTGTGGGTCCAGTTGGAAGCAATCTGCCGGCTGGCAGGGAATGAAAGAGCTCCCTGGTTCATCCCTGATGCTCCCCAGCCGCCGTCCGGCCGACTCTCACCACGGGCCTCCGTCTCCAACCCTCCCCGGTGGGCTAAGACCTGCTCAAGGTCCCCTCTGTGATGTGGGCTGCCCAATAAAAGCCAACGCTAGCTGGATTCCCAGGCCCAGTTTCCCCCTGAGTCTTTATCTTTCACAGCATTGGCTGAGGGTGAGGGCTGCCAGAGAATTAGGTTTCACTCGGCTCACACAGACTGTCTCGCTTTTTGCCTCTGCTTGGCTGTGGCAAAACCATGGATGGAAGCATCTAGAGGAGTGTGTGTGTGCAGTTGGGTTTCCATATCTACATTTTCCATCCAAATCAGAGGATCTGATTGGAATAGATATAGATTACAAAACTATTCCTCAATATCTTAAAATAGCTCTCTAAGCATATGTTCAGATGTTTGTTTATTTCAATACAGTATTCACATGTCAAATGTACTGAGAGTTATTGGTCCTTGTATTTTCCTGGACAGTGTTTCTTCTGTTGAGCCAGGGTAGAGTGTTAGTAACTCAAAGGCAGAATTTTAGACTTAAAAGGCTGTTTGGACCACTTGAATCGTCTAACTCAGACCCCAGAGGCCTCAGATTAGGTCTGGCTGAACTTCAGAATGAAACTGTGGATTTTGCCCCTCATTTCTCACACTGTGGTTGAGCTAGGGCATAATAGTTTTTTGGCCTCCACCTCCCCCCTTCTCTCCCCTTTCATCTCTCAAACAAACACCCTGTTGCATTAATCAGAGTTTTTTTCCCCCCCTGACAATGGTTCTGTTTTACATCACTGATTGGGGATGTGACCCCCCTCACACACACACACACACACACACACACATACACATACACTCACCCCACCCCTTCCCCTCTCTCTCTCTCTCTCTCTCTCTCTCTCTCTCTCTCTCTCTCTCTCTCTCTCTCTCTCTCTCTCTTCGCTCACTGTGTTTCCCATAATGCAGCAGTCAGAGAAAACCCCACGGCTTGGAGAAAGGGGGTCGCATGGTGGAGCGCAAGGGGGTTGACACCAAGGTCAGCCATGTCAGATCTGGGCCCGGGGGTGGGAGGGTGGCCGGTTTTCAAGGGTTGTGGGGTGGACATACAATAGGTCCCTCTGACACCCAGAGAGAAAAGATGCACAGTGAAGAGGCCGGATATCAATGACCAGTTTGACACAGTGTTTTGTGAGATCCACTGTTTCCAGTAGTGGGGAGGTCGGGGGTCTTTTTATGGATGACATGTACAAGTGTATTGAAGTATGATGTGCTGGGAGAAGTTTGGGTCATTAGCATACTAACATACATATTAATATTCAAGATATTTAATGTTTTTTTGCAAAACACCAGCTTATATAATTAAGTACCAAACACTGTTAAGTTCCTAAAATTGTCATGACCAGCCAGTAACATTTAGCTCAGAGGCTACAGGCAAAGACATCATTTTTTAATCCACCAGCAATTTTGAGATTTCTGTTTTTTTTTTTTTTCTTTCATAACAAATCTTCTTTGAGACTAAAACACACATTTAAGTGTTTATTTCACCACACCTGTGTCTGTAGATGCCTCATTTCCATATTTAAACATAGTTCTAAAAAAGAAATAACTGTCTTGGTGTGAATAATCAACTGAGGAAGTTTCATACTGAAAATTAATATGAACGTTGGATCAAATGATTATGTGAGAGGGGCTCGCTCGTTATTGCCCCAACTACAGCTCACTGTTTTTTTTTTTTATGGTTCTGAAATATCACTCTGCACTACCTGCCCAGCACCAAACAGCAGTCTAAAGTTTGCAACTAAGTGGTGAACATAGTGGAGCATTTATCAGCTAAAGAGCCAGACGTTTTTCTCAGGAGTTTGAGGAGACAAAAATATTCAGGTAATGAATGCTATTGTTGCTCTGTCTGCTGACACGTTCCCCGTCATGACATTGTATGGTCATAAAATGTCAGTGTTGTTTTTATAGCTTGTTGTGTTTGTGCACATAAGTGGCTTAAAAGTCTATTTAAACAGATTTAAATTAACATTTTGACTGCAGGGTATTTACAGCATTTCCAGTTTATTAAAAACTGGGCCTTAATCACATTGAACAGAGGAGAAACATAAGCAGTTAGATGATCAAACAGGTTAGACAAACATATCTGCAAGGCAAACTGAAGGTGAAATGGTGAAATTATTATTCTAACTGTCGATTGTAAACCTCCATCACAGTTCACAGACAGGCTTCATTGTTAAACCCGTCATGGATTATTACCGGCATTTCAGATAACTCGATTTCAGCTCTGCAAAACAGTTGGCTCGTTCACAAATGTGTGATCGTTTCACCGCTCTTGTTTTCATTGGACATCGTAGTGATGTGTCGCTATGTTCCCAGATCTCAGCAATTATCTTAGTGAGCGCAATGTTATTATAACTAATAGAAATGATGGCTAAAAACCACAAAGACCATGTTGTAATGAAGCAGTATTATCACATTTAAATACTGCTTTACCACTGATCAAATTTGATTTATATTCTCGTAAAAGTGTTTCCTGAGCATTAACATGGAACATGTGGATGAGTAACTGAATTGCAAAGAACAATAAACATACAGTAATCTGTATGTTTATTGTTCCCTCCATTAGAACGGTGGAAAGCTCCGCTAATATCACTAAAGTGATCGCAGTGGAGGTGAAGAGCCTCACATGCATAACTAAGTGCTGGATGAAAAACATGACTTGCAACATAAAATTGAACACTTTATCGTTATTAAGCTAAAGTCAGTCTGTCTGCACGGTGTGTGTTGTCTGTCTGTTATTATTTGACAGTGAAATATTACGGGGTTAACTGTAATTTACAGGCCTGGCCTGTCACACTACACTTTCCATAATATCTATAATAGGGGGATTTACAGTTTAATCTAGGGCGTCATTGGCAAGTCACTGAATTTAATTATGAAATAATATTTTGGTTACATCATGTTTCATTATTGTTTACAGGCATTGGAATCAAGGAACATCTGTGTGTGTATATGCCCATGGATATTGTGTGTGTGTGTGTGTGTGTGTGTGTGTGTGTGGGTGGGTGGGTGCATGTATCCACATGTGCTACTACCCTTACTAAGTTTTTCCCATGCCTCATCCTCTGCTGATCATCATGAGTTTAGCTAAACCTTTGAAAACCACAGTGAAGTAAAGCTGTGCTGGCTTTGTTAGGTGTTAGACTGAGTCCACCACAGTCTGGGTGGCAGACTGACTCAGCTGAGAGCCTTGTGACTTGAGCAGTGTGCCCAGGCTCGGACGGCTTCAAGTCTCATCAACACATCTGATGGAGAAGCATAGAAAGGGTGGGGTGGGGGTTTGCAGACTGGCACAGTGCTCACTCAGACTTGGCATGGGTCACTGGATCAGGGGCAAACTTCCTTTAACCAGGGCTGGTGGTGCGGGGAGGGACGAGAGCTGAGGCTGTTTTGGGATGCAGGGACTTTTGTGCATCGGGGGGGAGTTGAGAAGGGGGTGAGGGATTGAAGAGGTAGCAAGAGTAGGTGAAGGGGCTCAATGGGTATCATATTTTGCATCTCTAAAAGCCAGCTCTGACAAAAAGAGAGGCGTCCATTCGCCTGCCTGACCCAATAATGCACGGCAGGACCCAAACAGGGGCGCCATGCTAATGAGCGCATGCGATTAGCGCGACATAGTGAGCTAGCAATGGCAAGGGAGGGGAGGGTGGGGGGTGGGCATCTATTGGCTCTTAATGAGTAGTGAAGGGCCCCCCTTTCCCAGCAGTGGCCCCCGTGGGCTAGTTTTTGAGGGGTCATTTCAGGCTGTTCTGCAGATTAATGATGGGCCACATACCAGCAGATAGAGAAGGATGGGGGGGGGTTGTAGCAGTGGTGATGGTGAGGGTTAACTAAGACAAACGTAAAGCTGTGGAAAAATGCTAATTCACCATTGGCTCTCGGCAAAGGAGGTTGGGAGGGGGGGGGTAGCAGGGGAGGAGGCGACGACAAAGAGGCAGGCGGTGGAGGTGGAACGAAAGGCAAGAGTGTAGCGTGCAAGAGATATTTTGGGAAGGGGGCTTAGAGTGTGTGTGTGTGTGTGTGTGTGTGTGTGTGTTTGAGTGTGGGCAAGCTGGAAACAAAGGCAGCGAGGGAGCGAGGCCTCGGACTCCAGGGCCTCCGGCACAGAGAAACTCAACCCCCTGCTGCATGCTGCTCTGATTTAAAGTCTGAAAGCTCATGATAGATTTAACCCAGAGACTGCTGGACAGTGACATAAACACTCAAACAGTTCTGAGTCGCCTCTAAAAGGTCCAATATGTAAGTGCAGCACAGGGTCCCATGTTGAAACACTGGCCGTCCACCACAGCTTCACTTTAACAGTGATTTATTTGAAGTGAAGAATTAAGCAACCTGAAAATGTACCATGAGTGTTATGGGGGATTACGGATATATGGAAACATTGTGGTTGTTCTCGGAGCAATTAGGACATCATTGTGAATGATGATTGATTAAAAGAGCTACAGGAAATAAATCATTCATGTACAAGTAATACTTTTTAGCTACATACAGTAAAACGTGATGATATGATACAGAACTAAAAGTGATACAAACTCTATACTCTTCCCAGGTTTCCGAGGAAAAACTGAAATTATGAAGGAAAGTTCTGAATTCAAAATGACAAAGTTTCCTCTCCTGCTTACATCCTGTCATAAGTCATGCTGAAATGTTGCTGATGTACCTCTCAGTACTAAATAGTGCAACTGGTAGCAATTAAGTGTCTCAGCATGCTTTCAGTGTGGGAAGTGGAAAGAACCGGCACGTCTGTTGGGCTTTCTCATTTTTCTTGTCTTTAAATTTTGCTCTTTTCCTTTCTTGCCAGTGTGTTTTGGAAGGAGGTGGAATTAGGAAGACATTGGCTTGGTGGTGGTGCAGATCAACAACTCAGTCATCCTTAAGGAGCCACACACAGTTGGTGAGACCGCAGACTATGATGTTTTCACATTTTGAGAGGTGTACGCCCGGTTCTGGCGCAAGACAGACTAGACTAAGAGTGAGGTGAACTGGTGCGAAGTCATGCAGATGCTTTGACAAGAAACACTACTGTTTGACATGTTAGGTGACACCGGGATCAAACTTATGGCCTTTCAATGGCTGTAGTGGTTGTATTACGAAAACCCGGATACCAGGTTCAATGACTGCCAGTGTGCATCATGTGATCCGGCAGTTCCAAGTGTCAGCCACTACATCAAAATCCCCTCGCAGTCTAGCATCATTTCTGGCGGCATCTTGATATGGTGACTTTAACCTCCTAACCATCCAGACGCATCAGTTTACTAGCTTAAGTTAGCAACTTTCATGTTCACAGGAACTTTAGTCTTTAATATTCTCCTTATGGAGCGCTGACAAATAGATTATTAAAAGGATAAAAACTCTGAGGCTGACACACAGTAGTGTGAGTCCTAACAGACACCCATGCAGCCAGGGGAATAGGAGGTGGTCTTGCATTCCTGCTGCTTTCAGGTGGTTCCAGTGTGGTTTCTGTTGACCCACTTTCCCTCCTGTCTGCTGGCTGGGCAACACTGCGGTTTAGCAGCGGCAAGAGTTCACACCCTGGGAATAGCTGGCAGCTATGGAGGGAGGGACGGTGGAAGAGCGGACTACTGTAAGAGTGTGATTAATGAGCGAGTGTTGTGGCAGCACAGCGGAGAACAAAGAGACTAATCTACAGCACATGGAGAGTGGAAAACACTGCACATACCAGAGGGTGGATCGAAAAACTCACTCACGTCTGCTGGTTGGTAATAGAGCTGAAAACACGGGCTGCAGACATGTCGAAGGTGAATACTTGTCCACTGATGTTACATCATGTATACTGCACTGAATGCTCCTGCAGCTTCACAGCATCAGGAATATATTTATTTATATGCACACTGAAAATAAACATGATCTGAACAATGTGTGTATGGACATTCTTGTGTGTATGTGTGTGTGTGTGTGTGTGTGCAGGTGTGTGTGTCAGGCATTGATTAATGTGTGTGATGGCATGGTTAATCTGGTGGGCTCGGGCTTCAGGCTTCTATCCCCTCTACTGTCTGTGACAGGTGTTAGTGTGTGTGTGTGTGCTTCCACAGAGAAAAGGCAGGCTCAGTCACTCACCTCACCCATAAATCACACACTAAGGCTAATTGATTCAGCCCCGGTTCTTACGCCGCTTCCCCACCAAATCCTTAAAGAGGCGTTCCAGGCTGCTTTTTAGTGTGAGTGTCGGGTTCACTTGTGCAAGCCTCCATAAATTGTTCAGGTTCTCTTCAAAAGAGTCTAGGGAGAGACGGCCGATTCATGACCCATGGCCACCAGCTCGAGAAACTTTCTACAGACCGCTAACCTTCTGGTGCTTACCACAACGACCCACGGCCCCATTTTCCTTCATGTTCTTGAAGTATCGCCAAAACAATTTACTTTAGGCCATAGCAATACTTCATCCATAGACTTCCCTCTACACAGTGAGCAGCAATGGGTGGATAACACGTCAGTAAATCACTGTGAAAAGTTCTAAAAGCTATGGATGTTCACTTAATATACAGATTTGTTTTCAGCGTAATCACTAATCGTAATCAATAACATCATCACACAGGACTTCCCTGCCAATTGCATCATGGATTTTCTTTAAGTAGGTGGGTTAAATGAGCCAATCAGAACTCATTTCCCACGTTTCCAAATGCAATCTCCCATGCCTCATACAATAATAAAAATAATTTTATTTATTTTATCTCAATTTCAACTCAAGCCTTACATCTGAAAGAAAGAGTACGTGACAAACCGAGGGTGTAGAATTTAAAAGACGTGGTATCAAGTTGCATTACGGGAAATCAGTGATCTCAAGGGGAAATCAAGGCTTTTTGAGACCTTACTCATACCAGAGGCTAAAAGTCAGGATGTCCTGGCCTGTGCTACTTCAGTTTTGATTGTTGTTTTTTTAAATCTGTTACTCATAAGGAAAATACTAGATCACTGGAGTCCTCCGTTTAAAGCACATTCTGTATTCTTTTAGATTTTCGTGTATTTTACCTGTAGTGGAATCAAATGAAAGGTTTCCATTCCGCTTTAAGCAGCATGGAAATCAGTTAGCAGATTTACGAGACCTGCTTGAGTTATGCAATCTCAAATCTACATGAATCTTTTGCTGACATGACATTATCACAGATTGCAGATTATTTTTAAAATTCTTGACACCATTTGTCATTTCTCAGCAACTGAAATATGTTCAGACCTGATGTTCACAGTGATTGATGACACAAGTCAAATAAGTCGCAAGAGTTCGCTGATGGCTTTTTCATATTGTACAGAGATGAATGAAAACCATTTCCACCTGAAAAGTTAAAGAATATATTGAGATTTAAGAGGATAAAACTTGCAAAACGGTCCTTTAAGACCGTATCTCCACTCCATTGGTAATATTCTATGATTTACTGTCAAGTTTCCCTGGCTGACTGTTTGTCTGTCTCCCTTTTTCTCTTGTGGACTTGTGTTTTGTCTGTGGGTCCAGTTGGAAGCAATCTGCCGGCTGGCAGGGAATGAAAGAGCTCCCTGGTTCATCCCTGATGCTCCCCAGCCGCCGTCCGGCCGACTCTCACCACGGGCCTCCGTCTCCAACCCTCCCCGGTGGGCTAAGACCTGCTCAAGGTCCCCTCTGTGATGTGGGCTGCCCAATAAAAGCCAACGCTAGCTGGATTCCCAGGCCCAGTTTCCCCCTGAGTCTTTATCTTTCACAGCATTGGCTGAGGGTGAGGGCTGCCAGAGAATTAGGTTTCACTCGGCTCACACAGACTGTCTCGCTTTTTGCCTCTGCTTGGCTGTGGCAAAACCATGGATGGAAGCATCTAGAGGAGTGTGTGTGTGCAGTTGGGTTTCCATATCTACATTTTCCATCCAAATCAGAGGATCTGATTGGAATAGATATAGATTTCACAAAACTATTCCTCAATATCTTAAAATAGCTCTCTAAGCATATGTTCAGATGTTTGTTTATTTCAATACAGTATTCACATGTCAAATGTACTGAGAGTTATTGGTCCTTGTATTTTCCTGGACAGTGTTTCTTCTGTTGAGCCAGGGTAGAGTGTTAGTAACTCAAAGGCAGAATTTTAGACTTAAAAGGCTGTTTGGACCACTTGAATCGTCTAACTCAGACCCCAGAGGCCTCAGATTAGGTCTGGCTGAACTTCAGAATGAAACTGTGGATTTTGCCCCTCATTTCTCACACTGTGGTTGAGCTAGGGCATAATAGTTTTTTGGCCATTATAGAGAGAAGGAATGATTCTAGCAAGAAACTGTAACTTTTTCATCATAAAATCCCAACCCATCCATTAACCTGACGTGAGGTGGAAGGTTTTATATTAGCTAGAGGTGAGAAAATTGTTGAAGACATTGTGTCATGAAGCAAGAGAGAATCCAGAGCTTTTTGTACTTGTACTAGTTTTGGAGGAATGAAGAATGAAATACGACAACTTCATTGCAAGGCAGAATGTTGATATTCACAGATTCTGCAAAATCATGGATTACTGAATGGACTACAGTGGACTACGTGGTGAGATTATTTTGTCCACTGCTGTTTGCAATGTCAAGAAATAAGTTTCAGTCTCTTCTTCTTGTCAACATGGACTAGAAGTTCAAACAGTGTTCAAAGGTGTGGAAGTTTGAACATGACAACTGGGAAACCCTGAGACTGCTCAGGAGGATTATATGATACATTTAAAAGCTCCACAACCGCTAACGTGTGGAGCTTGTGGTGATATTATTTCAACCCTGGATTATGTGCAACATTTTATGATATTCAGTGCCAATGGTTTTAGCCATGCATGTGGTGTGGTTCTACAGATGGTGACGTCACTCTCATGGTTGGTCAACCATCTTATGGTCCAGAGTCAGACTAAACTAACTACAGGATTGATTACCATGTAATTTGGTACAGGTGTCCACGGTACCCAGAGGATGAATTCTACTCATCTTGGCGATTCACAGTTTTCATTTAATGTCATCATCAGATTAAATGTTACATTTGTACACTTTAGTTTGATAAAATACCTCCAAAATTAATGACATAGCCATCAGCGTCAGATGTATGTGTAGTGCTAATTAGCAAATATTAGCATGCTAACTTACTAAACTAAGATGAAGAACACGGTAAAGATTATATCTACTAAACATTAACATGAGTATGTATCATGCTGACTTTAACACTTAGCACAAAGCACTGCTGTTCCTCAGTACAGCCACACACAGCTGCTAGTGTTGCTGTTGACTCTGGCAACTGTGGTTTGGTCAGGAAAGATAGTGGTTATGGCAAATAAACTATGGTTAAGGTTGAGGAAGTAAAACCCTTGTTTAAGGTTAGGGACAGATCATGGTTACATTTTTTTTTTAAAAAGCAAACATTAATTGCAGGTCTGTCATGGGACACAAAGTCTGGCCTCTAGCATGAATGTTGGATGAATGAACTCCCACCCACCACTGAATCTCCATACCCTTTCTTTCCTTGTTTCTACAACCTACCCATAGGTACATTACTTTTAGCACTGGCGCTGTACGTAAATTGTAACCTGGGGAATCATTTAATATGAAGCACAGTACCTCCACTGTGCTTATTAGAACAATAACAACCAATACTATTATTTGATATTCAGACTTTTCTAACAGTTTTACTTGCAAGAATCAAACATGCACTCACATACATATCCTATTATATTATATGGGTGACTGACTTTCACAACTCAAGCGAGTCTGAAAGAATATTTGCAATACTTTAGAAATTTGATGCTGTAACCATGGGCATGTTGAAGTGCCACTTCTAAAATTAAAGCACAAGTGTGACCTTTCTATGATGCAACCTGATGACAGTAATGAATGTGTCTGAGCATGTAGGTGTAGTAATGCACATGTTTGTGTTTACATCAACCCAACAGCTGCCCTGACTGCTCCCCGCTTCACTGTCGAAACAGGAAAAGCCTTGTATAACACATTACACACAGTAAAAGATTAACATGCAGTCCGTGAGTTAATCTATTGCACAAACAGACACAGAAACAGGTGTGCGCATAAACATACGCACAAATCTACACTGAGGACTGACTGAGTTGAAACAGACATGCGTTTGTGTAAAGGTACACACATGCAAACACACATGTACACATATAAAAGGGACACACAGAGAATTTATACTATGGTCAGTCTGTCATATACAAAAACATGGATACACACACACACACACACACACACACACACATCCCTGAACAGAGTTCACCCAGTCATTCCATCCTTGCGGCAGTGAAGCTGTTTTTCCATCGCTCTGCGCTTAGCGTGACATCGTGGTCCAAACAGCAGTGAAATATTACATGGGTCCGGGTTATTAAAACTGTTATTAGAACGGCCAATTGGGGCTAAACAGGACCTGACTGTCACCCTAATGACAGGGTGGCTGAGGACTGGGAAAAAGGGGGAGGTGGGCTTCTCAAACCTCTGACCATCATCGACCAAACAGCCCCAGCGGATTCCCCACCACTAACATCCCTCCACCACCAACCACCCCTCATCCCTCCATAACTCTCTGGGTCCTCTGCTGCAAGAGACAAATAAAACTGTGGTATTGACATACAAAGCCACAGCTCCACACAGACATGGAGACAGATAGGAAAACAAATACAGACACTTTTACACAAATAAATACTGGCATGTGGACGCGCAAGTATGCATATGAAGAGAAATTCTCATGCAAATAAACATGTTTGTAGATAAATAAACACACAGGCAGCCACTTTTAAATAATCATTTTCTGTGTCTCAGTTCATTTTCCAGTAAAGCTGTTTATTTATTGGACACAAAAAGTACATTTTGTTCTTCTACACCATAACTGTTTATACTGTACAGATCATTCTGACATCGTGATTCTGAGCGTGTGACCTCTGAATAACCAGTGGTGGAAAGTTAATAAGTTCATTTTAGTCGAGTATTATGGTTAAACACACTTCTGAGGTGCTAGCACTTTTATGTAATTCTTCTTTAATTTTCTGCTGCACTACATTTATTTGACTGTTGTACATTGCAGATTAAGACATAAAAACACATAATGGTCTCTAGCAGTCTGCGGTCAGGTGATGAGAAGGTTTTATTTTTGCTATAAATGGGATGCAACCAAAACAATGAGCTGAAAGGCGCTATAAAAGTTTGTTGAACTGAATAGGAATTCTCTGTGCTCACTATGAGTGACACCTTTCACTTAGAAGTACTCATTTTAATCTATTGTGACTATAAAATATGTGACTATAATATATAATGTAGGACTCACTACTTTTACTCAAGTAAATTATCTGCATACCTCTTCTACCACTGTATATAACTGTTCATAATCACCGGTATCTGTTATGTTTAGTTAATCAAACCTCAACAGATTAAAGACTAAAGTAACCCGTTGTACATATTGTGCTTACGCTCCACATTTTCTATCTGTATCTACCCTGTCACTATCAAATGAAGGCAAAATGCCAAACGAAGAAGCTTTAAAACAGAATTTGTTCACGCATTTCTGGCATGCCTCAGATCTCTGTGTTTTCCACATGATTACTATTTTAGCTAAAGAGCACCCAACCCTGCAATCTTTAACATCCTCTGATTTTTTTCCACCAATATTTGCTTTATGATAATAATATGAACAAGGTCCAAAATCGACAACGTGTATTTACAGAAATCATTCAAAAGCCAGTAAGCACATATCAAATCTCTCTTTCCTCCTACTCAGCTCTATAGTCCCTGTCTCACCCACTGTCTCACCCACCTCTCTTTCTCCCTCTTTGTCCTTACAGATTGAGCCCTGCAATAAACCAACTCAATATATACAAAAGACACAGAGCACACAACATAGCTGTAGCCCAGCGGTGGCCGATGCTAACCAACTATAGTGGGGTTCAGCTGGAGCCAGAGAGACCACTGTGGTTATCATCATGTCTTAGTATCCAAAACACAGTCATGCTAAACCCCCGTCCCCTCCCTCTCAGCCTCCATCGCAGAGGCAAATCCCTTTAAATGTTCATGCACACAATGGACATCAAAACTCTGCAGTCCCTCAAACTTTCAAGTTATTTTTATTGCCTTGAAGCCTCAAATTAAAAGACGAGAAATCATCTTTTTCTTGGACACACAGTAGGAAGCAGTGGAATCAGTAAATACTTACAACTGGTGAAAACAAGAAGCCAAAAGGCCATGACACAAGTTTAAACATCTCTTTTTAATCAGCTAGGTCATTATCACCATTATTCAATCAGCCATTTTAACCAAATATTTATGAATGATTATAAAAATGATACAAATCACAGACTTTTGGCAACTTTCAGTCACAGTTTAAAGACTGTGCTTGTGCTACTTCTAAACATTCAGTATTTTGATCTTTACTTGAAGTAAACGTCAGGGTACCAGGTGTCAAAAGATTTTATCACAAGTAAAAATGCTCCTCAAAATTTTAGTAAGCGTCAAGATTCCTTTGAGAATAATAAAGAACTTCAGTGGTATCAAAAGTAAAAGTACCCATTATGAAGTATTATAGCATAAACACATTGGATTATTGGTACAGATGCATGGCAAGTAGGTGAAATTTTATTATAATTTAGATTTATTTCAATGCAGCCAGTTTAGGGGGAGCTAAAATGTGTTGCTTTGTGTACTGTTGGGTAGTTAATATATAATGATGTATCATATTTAATAATCTGATCTAATGTTTTGTATGTAAAATCTTTATTCTGCAAAGTATCTACAGCTGTAAAGTAAAAGTGCAGAGTGAAAAGTGCCATAAGATGGAAATGTTCGTGTTTGGACGTAAAAGAATTCATTTATTACACCACAATTCCAACTGAACAACAAAATGCGACTCAAAACAAATTGGCTGAACTTTTATTCAAATCAAATCATGTTAGTAATCTTTCTGATTTCATAGAGGTCAAAGGTCAATACCTACAGAGTGAATCATTTACAAAAGCATCATGAAAAATGAATAAACTGGCGTTCTTTCTGCTAAATCAATAGTGAATTGTTCTTTAAACAGCCTCTTTATTAATAGGACAACAGTTACATGTTGCGTAGATCAATATGTCAACATGCAAGGAGTATTTATAACCAACTACTACGGCTTCTTATATGAGTGTATATTATTATAAGTGTAGCAAAATGTTCTTTAAGGACAGTTTGAAACAAATTTTGCTCCTCTGAATGATAAGAGTCTGCTTCTTTTTTATGTTCTGGTTAAAGGTCATAAAAACTAGTAAATATGAAAAGGTACTGTACGTGGATTGAAGACATCCACTGTACATACATCTATATTCAACAAACCATCCGTTCATCCATTCATTTGTCCAAACATGCAAAGAGAAGGCCAGAAATATACTTCCACCTCAGGCTCCACACATGGAGTAGGTTTGAACCAGCAAACAAGAAGTCTGCCCTATGAAATATGAGTCCAAAAACAAAGCTCTCCCCTCAGTGGAACCCCCAACCCCAGCGCAAACTCACACAAGTACACACACATGCACACCTCAGACTTAAAACCCGTCCCCCCGTCCATGACACACTCGTTCTCTCGAGACCCTTCACCTTCTCCACTTCCAACAGTTAATCACACACATGGGGTTGGGGGATGGTGACTGCCCTTTGGACAGTCAGCACGGACAGAGCTGGTGAATATGTGGGTGCACGTGTGTGTGGATCCCCTCTAAGATTTACCCACAATCCCTTGCGTCCTCTGTGTTTCTTTGGCCTGGGTAATGGTGGCTGTCACAGCCAATCGCCTGAGCTGGCCGCTGATTTACTCCAGGTGGCGCTTTGGCTATTGTCCAGCCCAAGGAGCTGCCCTGACCCTTGACCCCTGACCCCTGGGGTCTGCCCTGTGCCCTAACCACAGGACGGGGCTGGAGTTGTTGCTGAGGGGAGAGGCGACATGGGGATTAGACCAGACTGAGAGGTTTGTGTGTGGAAACGGATATTCCCACAACTCCAGAGCCCCCGACCTCAGAACTCACAACC
Source organism: Sciaenops ocellatus (assembly GCA_033000465.1). NCBI lineage: Eukaryota > Metazoa > Chordata > Actinopteri > Sciaenidae > Sciaenops > Sciaenops ocellatus. Next base: position 5,636,517 of record CP136872.1, on the reverse strand, counting down.
AATTTTGATTTACACGCATCTTAATAGTGTTGGAGAGGTTAGGCTGTGGTTTAGCAGTCAGTCTGATACAGTATGATCCACACGATGTGTTGAGTTTGTTTCTAATTAGTCATTTATTGTACAACTGACTGCTAAACTTTCAGCAAGATGACACAACTCCTTTCTGGGTTGTTTTGGTCAAAGAAGTGGAAAAAGACTGTATTATGAATTAACAACTCCCAGAAAATGTAACAAAAACTGAATATTATGAGCTATGAAGAGGTAGAATATGTGGCAGATCTGCTGTACTGGAATATATTTTATTATAGGTGTACCTAATAAAGTGGCCATCATGTGTATTTTGAGGTTTTAAATGTCAGCTATCAGCAGATTCAATCAGGAGAACCAACACTGGTCTACAAAACCATCTAATCGTAGTTCATACAGTACATTTACATTATCACACTGTACCTGTATGCATAAGCAGATAGATTGGCAGACATAATGTACAGTGGCATGTTTCATACAACCTCCAATCACGCTATGTCCACAGTCCATATAAACATTTGGCACTCGTTCAGTCTGCATACAGCAACACTGAGCTCTGCTGTCTGATTACAGAAACGTAGCAGCCTCCTTCTGTATTAGCATTTAGTTGGACATGAATTTGGAACGTTTAATATGTTTATGTTCATCTAATATTGTATATCTCAGCTCTGCCAGGCAAAGCAAATCTTTCACAAGAAGTCTGACCAATGGGCTTCTTCAACATACTGGTCCACAACTTCATAGATGTGTATGAACGAACACATCCAAAGTCTTGTAATGACTAAATAGAGACAGGTTAGTCATGAATGATCACACTCAGCTTAATACGCTTTTTTACAATCATATCTGAGGTTTTATTAAGTAAATTAATATTTAATTCATTAATACCTCATTCAAACAGTGCTTCACCCTCTGAGAGCTCACCACTGGACAGCAGCGAACACAGTGGGGCGAAAAGTGTCGATAGTGATGACAGACATGACCCTGTTAAGTCTGTCCAACTATAGTAAGTGGAATATACAGCCATATGACCAGATGTACGGCAGATATATCATCTGACCTTTGCACTGCCCAAAACACCAATGCCATGCTTAAATATAGACTGGGTGTGTAGTCCATGATTAGTGATTAGTACCAATGTACTGTATATTCCCACAGGGTCTGTAACATACACACACATACTGTACATGCAGTCAGTGCCCACTAGCAAACACACAAGATTTCTGTACCGCTTCATAGAACTGCATACGTTATGAGACATTCTTAACTCATGACTTATGGATTTAGGAATGTTTGATTATTATTACTTTATAGATCAGCAAAAGATATCTGTTTTACCTCTACATTCAAATCAAATTCCAGCATTTACACACGTTCCTTTGAGCAGGATATTTTTATACTCTTTCCATAGACACACATACACATGCCGGAGCTGTCTGTGATCCGGACTATATATATGTCCCGCATACAGCCAGGTGGTCGGTGCTCGGTATGTACACAGTGTTGGTACATGAGCGGAGCTGATGACAGAGAGTGAGCAGACAGACAGCAGCTGTCAGTCTGGCTCAGTTACAGCCAAACACCACCAACACTGATACACCTCACCAATACCCCGAGGTCCATGTCTGGGTCATGGAGCTCTTGAGTTCACCATGGCCTTTAACTCCAGTGTGCCCTTCTCACACCGAGGTATTTTTTTCATGTGGTTGTTCCGGTAGTTGGAATGTGGTATGGATATAGACATATATAGATACAGTGTGTTTGAATGCAACTATTCCTTCATAGAACTATATTTATGATGTATATTATTGCTGTAATTTGTTTTCTGAAACACGTTTTAAGGGAAACAAAATCACAGTCTAGATCATGTATCAGCCAATGTTTATTTTGAGTAGAGGAACATATTTGTACTACATTGCAGGGATGTGGTCAGGGTGGATAGTGGGCATAAAAAGCACAGGATTTGCAACATTGCCAGCAATGGGCTAATACAACCACAAATATTAAAGGAATTGTAACCACAACAAAGATTGTAGATATATATATATATCATATGGCACAACAGTGATCAAACATTTTATATCTGCTATAGGTAGTCTTTTCTTGGCATTTCACTTCATTGGATATATGACAGTAGAGAGAGAGAGACAGGAAAAGTAGGGGTGGCGAGGACTCAGATTTAATATGTGATACTCGCTCTACTAGGTGAATTTCTGGGATGCCTCAGCCAGTGTTGATTGAGTATGTAGAAAGTGTTTTTTTCAGTTTTATATGGTAATAAAGTATGGAGATGCTTCACTCAGTAGTAACCACACAAATACAGGTTAAAATAATGCATTGAAAGTGTTGCTAGTATCAAAAGTAAAAGCATGACCCCTATGAGTGTGTCTAATATTCTATTATTATTATTACTCATGCATTAGTTGTTTGGTTGTTTTAACTATTTTATATAGTGTTTGGTATATATTCACTCATTTATTCATTTTCCATAACCGTTTATCCATATCAGGGTCACGGGAGGCAGGAGCTGATCCGAGCTGACATTGGGCGAGAAGTAGAGTATACCCTTGACAAGTTGCCAGTCACAGCCACAAGGCTGTATGTGTCAAATAAATGTAGCGGAGTAAAAAGTACAATATCTGGACTATAGTGGAGTAGAAGTATAAAACTCAAAACTCTGATTTTCACTTAAAATACTTGGGTCGATGTGCTGATCTGTGATTTCTCAGAAGTGTAATACTGTAACACCACAGCATGAAGGCCATAACATCTAATCATACAGTTTTCATTCATAGTGTTCTTATGTCCGTATGCTGCTCCAGCATATATAACCTACAACCCATAGGAAATATACAATATTTTATACTTTTGCTACGTTCTCATGCTATAATTGATGGTTGTGTCACGTTAAACACCACCATAATTTGCTTTTTATTTATTATATTTTTTCTCTATGCTTATAAAATTTACTGCGTGGATCCAGTTGTACTCCCTGAGATTATTAAAATTTCATTTCATCTTCTTGAAACTCATAATTTAAGTAATTTAAAGGGAAATTTAGGGTTTTTAGGTTACCATCTTCACATTTTACGATCCCTCCCTGACCAGACTGCAAACCGGCACTTAACCCAACACAGGCCTTCGCCAAAGACCAAGACTGTAATTCAAAAGCCCCCCTGTGTGTTAGTTATATAGGCTATCCCCCAGTTTACTTCCCTGTTCCGCGTGACTGGCATGGCGTAGACATGGGCCCTCTGTCTGATGGGCTCCGGTTGCACTGGCAATATAAACCTGCCGGAGCTGGAGAGGTATAACAGAGTCACATACATGCTTCAAAAGCATATACACACATGTACTGAGTAGGTTTTTCCTTAATGTAATGTGAATTCTCTTTGCCTGAGACTTTGCCTGGTTAGATAAAGATATAAACATTAATAAACACACATATACAGACATTCACTCAAGACAGCAAGAGAACTTTAAGCATAGAACTAAAATGAGGGAGAGAGAGAGTGTAGGGGAAACGTCTGAAGCAATAAAGGCTGGTACCAGTGTTCAGAGTTTAAGGGCCAACAGGGCTTCGGATATGAATCTTGCCCAAGCATGGCGACCTCTGACCTTCTCCCAGAAGCCCCTGTGGGGTGTAGCGCAGTTATTGTCTTCATCTTTCTGTCCAACTCTCCCTGACCTCCTCTGTCTTCCATCTGCACAAGTCCATTACGTCCATTTATTTCATCGCTACAACTCTCTGAACATAAACTGCTCTTTTTCTCCTCTCGGCTCTATTCACTCTCTGTCGTTCCCGTCCATTCATGGCCCAAACAGAGCCATCGATTCATCGGCCGGACATGACTGTATTGTGTTAGAATGCGAGGATGAGAAAGGCAGAAAGAGGGAGAGTACGCTCGGCCATTAGGGCGACACTGAAAAGCGGAGAGTGGTCCTGAGGTCAACATGGAAGACAGAGGATGGGGGTAAGTGGGATCAACATGAGACCAACTTTAGATCGTTCTGTGTATTGGAAGACATTTGGACCTTTCAGGCAATTGATACCACAGCTCAAAAGGACTCCACGCTGATTTAAAGTCCATCAGTCATACACTGTAAGCTGGAACAGATTTGACGTTACATGTCATGGGAAAAGGTCTTCCCTCTATGCTAATTTAACACCCATTACTCATCCATTAGCTAATTAACTAAAACAAATATTTTACATGATATGTCAAAGGGAGAGGGCCTTTGGGGGGTCTTGTAACCTCTTTACGTCATCTGTACTTCCATCTATACTCGTACGTGCCTCAGTGTTTCTGGTTTTGTCTGTTTCTAATGGTTCTGTATTATTTTAAATGTTAGCTACATGATTTCATTGATGTATATATGTGCCCTTTGCGAAACTCAATGATATGTCATGGGAAAAGCCTTCCAGGGGTCTTTTTAGACAATTGTAGATGGAAACCACAGAACAGAATTCAACTCAATGGCAAACTTATGGGAGTGATTACGGTACAAAGACTGTTGTTGTCAGGATGTGAGCCACAGCTAGCTCCAACAAGACGGCACTGTCCAACAGGAAGAGGTTCCAGTGGGTCTGTGTATGCTGCAATGCTTAGTCTTACACTGATTAGATTACTGTATTTGTTCTACTAAGTGAAATCCTTCCTCACTCAGCTCTGTGCGTGTAAGTTCTGTATTTCTTGCACTGGTCACACAGTCGGATGTCACAGTAGGGGTGGAAGCCTGTGTAAGGATCGAAACAACAAACTGTATATTTGAATGTAATATCTCCGGCCCCGCGGTCATCTTCAGCCCCTTAGGGAAAAACCAAAGCTTTAAACCAGTGTTCATGTTAGCGGCTCTGCGCTTTTAATCATGACATCACCTCGCTACATGACAACAAACAGAGCAAGATGTAACCGGATGACCTTTTAGCTCAGGGACCATCAGCTACGCTCTTGGCCTCTTTCTCCTCTTCCTCCGACTCCTCCAAGACCTACTCCTCTTTCCCCTCAGGTCTCCTGGGACCTCCAAGTCACAGATGAAGGGGGAAAGAGGGAGTAAGCTCATAGTTAGGATGATGTATTTGAGAGTGGAGCCTTACAGATTGACATTCTGGCTGGAAAAGTATAGACAGAAAAGATAAATGTCAGTCTTTTTTATAAACTTTGTGGATGGACTATGTCACTCCAGAATTTGGCAGCCTCAAATAAGGGCAGAAATGAGTTTTTCTTTCAAGTTTGAAGGACTTCTTTACCACAACTTCTTTGGTTTATTACAAACCCTGCAGGACGAAAGAATTTCTTCTTGCTGGGGTTGTGGTTTTGCCATAACTGTTGTCAATGTTCAGCTTTTTCTCGACCAAATCATCCCCTTTATTTTGGAAAGCACTTTAAACTGAGACTGGTGATCATACCCAACGGAAAATTTCTTAAGTGTGTGTCTACGTGTGTAAACTTTCCTTCACCCTCCGGACTATTACTGTGAACAAGAATGTGTTTTTAGTGAACCTGCCTGCTTAAATAAGGATTGAGGACTTCCATCTCGACCCTGCCCCGGTCATCCTTAGCAGCACACATTCCACTGCATCATGGGCCGCGAAGCCTCACAGCCTAATGGAGATGAGGTGAGGTGTGATGGGAGATGAAGTCATCAGGCGAGGGGAGGTGGTGGGAAAGCAGTGTTGGGAGTCATAAATCAGAACTCATTGTCTGTGTCGGAGAATGTGTGTGTAAAGGGGTTGTGACTGGGTAGATGTGAAGAGGTTCAGAATAGGACGGCAAAGGGAAGGGGGTCAGTGGTGGAGGATGAGGGATGTGAGGGAGATCAGGGTGCGGTCAGTGTGATGTAATCCGCTGGACATCTGTGGTTCGATGACAGACAAGACACGCTGTGTTCCGGCACCAGGAGTTCACACATACACACACACACACACCTCCCTCCCCCAGGGAGCTGTGGTGCTGTCCCTGTCTGGGAGCCAGAGACTTGGTACTAATGAGACTAAATGAGGCTGGAGCCTCTCTGTGAAGAGGTCACAGCTTGTCAAACAGTCAGTTGGGCAGCTGGTTACAATATTCGAGTATATGCCAACCAGCTTAACAACATATTAGCTATTCAGCCAGTGAACCAGTTAGTTAATCAGTCAAGTAGATATGGGAACAGTCACCTAACCAGTTAGCCTTTAAAGCCAAGTCTGTCTTCCAGTCTAACAACTAGCTAGACGGCCAACCATTGTCATTCAACCAGCCAACCTGTTGGCTATTCAGTCAGTGAACCAATCAGCTAATCAAGCAGCCAAGAAAAGAGTCACCCAATCAGTTAGTCAATAAACCTGTTGGTCTTTCAGTCAGTAAGCAGGTCACTGAAAAGCAGCTAGCTAGCAAGTCAACTAAAATTGCTAATGGGTAAGTAAACCGTTCAGTCAATCAGCCAGCCAACCACCCTGTCTGTCAGTCACCAAGAGCTGAGTTTAGCCATGCATGTGGTGATTAAAGCGATGGGGGAGGCAGGGGGCAGGCAGAATGTGGCGTTGGGGGGGGGGCTTCAAGGCTTATGTAAGGCAAGAGCTAGTCCAAGCAGAACTGACACAAGCCAGGCCTTAGATTGCCTCAGCATGGGGCAGAAATGTGCTGACCAAGGCTGTGGGTTGATTGGGAGTCCAGGGGGGTTGCGGAGTGGGGGTGGGGGGGTATTGAATGAAGTTTATTTGACTGTGGGTAATATAGGCTTTCTTCAAAAACAAACAGGACTAATTTTGTTTGCTGTGTGTTTTAGCAGCTGTGACCTCCTATATGACTAAGCTTGACCCCGTCCTTGCAGCCTAAGGGGGGTTCCAGCTCCTCAAATGTCCATCACTGAGTGGACCCCATACATACATTTATACATACATGTCCACTTTTCTGCCGTATGTTTGAATTTGTGTAATGTATAGTTGGAGTTACATGTGTTCTGTGTGGATTGTGCGGTCCTTTCAAGGTTGGCTGATGTCCTTGGTACAGGTGCAGGATGGAAAGATATACTGGACAATGGTCACCACACACTCACATTCACACACGCTAGATCTCTTACAGCTCAAATAACAGAGACAACACAGTCACTCTGGCCCTTTTTAAAGCCAAACCAAGACTTGGACCAGACTATTCCCATGACTTAAGGGCTGGGATGATGATTACACTGTTGCTATAGAGATGATTCAGATGACAAAATATTGTCAGTGAAGTATTCCTGACAAAGTATTGCAGCAGATGTTTCATGACCAAAGAATTGTAGTAGTAAAACTCCTAATGGACATTTTGACATTCTTCCTAGTACATTTAAAATCACAGAAAGAAGCAGGATGACAAAGGATTTGTCAGTTGAAAACTCATCTGGTTCACATACCACAGTTTTATCACACTCCCGAATACCACTGAATCACCCAGCTGTATGTATAACACATAATGCTTTCAGACACACGCACTAACTGTCATTAACACAAATGCACTGAAAAAGGATAAAGCTCGCGGCTGAAAATTTGTACATGAACTTGTTAAAAAAGTTGAAGTAGCTGTTAAAAAGGGGCTGAAAGAAGTTAAAGTTTCAGTGTAAGCAATGAATTAAGCTGATCTGTCAATGTCAGTGTGACCTCCTCTGAGTAAAGTACTTTTTTCAGTACTGTCACTCCAAAAGCAATGAAATGAGTTGAGGCATCTGTAGAGGTGCAATCACAGAAAGGAAAAGTGAGGGGTGAAAGCAGCCGAAATGTTTAAGTGGTAAAAGAAATTTCAAATTTCAGTGGAAACCAAAGCACTGAAGACAGTTCAAGCGTGTGTAGTGTGAACAGTTGAAATGTCAGTTGGCAGCATTGACAACAATAAAATGTGTCTGTCTTTAGGTGCCAGATGGGACAATAGTCGAATAGAAAATCAGTTCACGTGTTGACTGTGTATTAGATGAAAGCAGTTGAAGTGTCAGTGAAAGCTTTTGCAATGAGAGAACTTTAAATCTGAATTTGAAGGCCAAAATTTTGAAAGATCTATCACTTAAAATGTGTAAGAGATGACTAGCTGGTCGATGTTTTGAGGTTTTTGAAAAAGCTGCAGAGAATTATAAAACAGTATGACTTTTCCTTAAAGATAACCTATATTTCTGTTGCATCTCATCACTGTGTGTGCACTGTATAATGTATTTGCTGTACACTGAGCTAATAAAGAAACAGGAACACAAACTAAGTGGTCTGACTTTCTACAGAGGAGTCCATTTATGTCCAGTTTGTGCAGTGAGAGGTCAGAGGTCATCGCTGATCTGTAAAGGTCTGGTCTTAATCCTCAGGACCCCTCCCTGTGGCAGGTCAACCATATACATAAGCCGCACCTTGCTATGCCTGACAAATAATCACAGAACAATAGCAAAGGCAGATTTTCTCAGTGGTTGCAAGTCTGGATGACTCTACATGTGTTCATGTGTCCATTTTCTTTAAAACCTGTAACACAATTTTCATTTTCATTATTCATGCTTTGACAATGTTCCATGTGTCAAGTTATTTACTGAAATATTGACAACAAATAGAATTAGGTCATTCCTGTTAGGGTTATTTCATGAGAAATGTGTTTTTTTTAGACAATAATAGAAGACAGAAGACAGCTGCAGATGGACATGTTTTTCAGATTTTCCCTGTCTACCGCTCTCTTTCTCTTTCCCCCTGTCTACTTCTTGATTCAAATCCTGCTAATTAAACTTTGAGAGCCTGCAGGGCTCCCCCCCCCCACCCATCCTCCTCCTCCTCCCCTCGTCATCTCTGCAACTTTCTCACAGGGAGCATAAAGAGCTGGAGGAGAGTAGACTGAGAGAGAGACAGAGAGGGAGAAGAGAGAGCAGTGAGAGAGACTGAACAGAGGGTGGATTCATGAACGGCTCTGCTCTGCTTCTTATCAGTATCCTGGCTCTGTGAATGAAGCTCTTCAGAGGAGCTCCTCGCCCCTCGATACCCAATACGCCTCCAAAGCTATCTCTGAATACCCACCGTGTGCGCACACATGCACGCACACACATGCAGACCTTATATATATACTGCACATGTACATATGTACTTGGAAATGGAAGTAAACATCAATGTGTGAAAAAATAGGGCTGCAGCTAATGATATTATTATTATTTTGATCAATTAATGTATAATTTATTTAGTTTTTTATATCAGTTTCTATTTCTGTCTATAAAGTGTAGCAAAAAAACGCCTTTTTTATTAATGTTTATTCTGCACCAATTACACCAAGTCAAATTCCTTGTAAGTGCAAACCCACTTGGCAATAAATTTGATTCTGATTCTGATTCTTTCAAGACTTCTCCCAGGAGCTCAGAGATTTTTATCCAACCAGAAGTCCAAGATACGAAACCTCAGCTTTTATGACAACATTAGCGAAAATCCCTTGATGGATGACAACTGGGAAACCTCAATCTGTTCATAAAGGCCATGTAATATGATTGAAAGCTCCAGAACAGCTACTAAGTGAACCTTGTGCTGTTAGGTCAACCAAAGATATTCAATCTACAATGATATGAAACAGAGAAAAGCAGAAGCTGGAACCGGTGAAAGTTTCTGCTTGGTAAATGACTTAACTGATGAACGCATCAGCAGAATCATATCGGAAAATCAGATCTCAAATGTCCACCTCCTGTGTTCAAGTCCTTATTAAGTGTTGTCATGACATCCATTGATGTTTATGAAGAAACTGGCACGCTCTCGGCGTTGTGCTGGTTACCATTATTTGAACGAGACAACGGCACAAGTGTGATTTTATGTTGCATTTGCTACAGATGGGAATTTCCACTGGCACCATTTGGTTGCTTGTAATAAAAAGCTTGGAAATGTTTAGCTGTTTACTGTGGTAGAACTTTTTTTCACTAGGACAGAAGTTTTCCAGAGACATTTGCTGATGTTTTTATTATTTATGACCATATTTATGTTGAGAATATGTTAGCTAATTTACACGTGAAAGGACTTTATAAACTCAAGTTTGAGACATGTAATCTTCTGAGGGGCTTTAAAGTACAGATATTTTAAATAATAATTTGGAGTCTGTTTGATGACTGCTTTCTGTGACTATGAATTGTCTTGTGATATACTATATATGTAATTTGTCTTAAGGTCTCTAGTAAAAGAGCTCTAGATCTGAACAGTTAATGTTGACTTCACACTCAAACCTGCTATTAAACTCACATTCAGCTGCTGCAACACGCTGCAGGCCTGCTTCTTCCATCTTTGTCTGTTTTCTATTATAAGCAGTACACGTCCGCTGCCTAACTGCCGATAATCTTTATTAAAATTCACAAACTGTGATACCTTTTGGCCAATTGGTATTTCAAATGACATCACACATCGATGCATGCGGAGGTTCTTAGTCATGACAGAGTGATGTCAACAATCAGGCAGGCCAATCAAGCCTGAGCATCAACATGGCTCGCTTAATGGCAGAATAACAATGAAACGGACTGGGAAATCACGCCACTAACCACCATGTCATAATATTGATCCAGCCCTGATTTATCAAGGCAAACAACACCCCAGAACCTTATTTCCCAACACTGAATGAAACCGACATTTCATTTTGATTTCCTGATTCTCTTGCAAAGTCCTCAGTGATGCTTATTTATCCAGTTCACAGTAGCCTCTACTTAGTGGCCTGTCTGTAATGACTGGGAGCCGTTGTGCAGCTATGCAATGGTTAGATCCAAATAAAAGAGGGGGGATATTGAGTATCCTGCCTTATTTGCGGTGTGGGCAGCCACCCCCCAACCCCCCCAACCCTCAACCCCATAGTGGAGGCTGTTTTGGAGATGAGTGGGGGGCAAGGGGGGTTTATATTATAGGATATTAAATGGTAATGATGGGCCTGGAAGTGCTGGGTCCATGGGAAAGTGGTCGGTGCGTCTCGCTGTGGCCCGGCGTCGGTCCCGAGACTCTGGGAGCCAGGACGGGGTCACCCTGCCGCAGAGATCATTACAGGGCGGGGAGGTGGTAGCAGTCGGGGTGAGGGGATGGGAGAGAGATTGAGATGCCAGACCCAATCGACCACTTCAACCCCCCCCCCAAACCCTAGTCCTCTTCCTTGCTCAAAGTCCGCTGACCGCCCATGCCTGCCCTCTGGAAAAAGACTAGCCACAGTCGCCAGGCTCGACCAATCCCGACCCAGTCGCCATGTTGACCAAGCATCCAGACAACATTTAGCAACCTTGAGGCGGACAGGAAACCGCCTGCACCATGACAACGAAAAGGGGAGAGCAGGGGCTCGTGCCACAGGGCCCATCTCAGGACTGTCCAGTGAGGAGATGAGAAATGGACGATAAAGCGTGGACAGCCACAAGTCACAGAACCGGGAAGAGCGGGAAGGAGGCAAGGAAAAGAGAGAGGGAGACAGGAAGAGAGACAGAGGGAGGAGGACAGCTCCTATTTCACTACATTCCTTTAATTCAACCAAGCAGTCAGCATATTACTGACAAAGCCCATACTGACAGCTCCCCACACTGTGTGTGTGTCTTTGCATCTTAACAGAATCCGACTCAGACACAGAAGACAAAATGTGTTATGTAAGCAAGCGTGAGTTTGTTTATGAGTGCGAGACAACATAGTACATCACGTCGCGTTAGACTGCATGAAACATGTTTGGTCTTGAGCTCATGTGTGTACAAGTTTTACAAACACAAATCACAGCCTCCTCTACAATGTATACGCTTTGGGGGTAAGCTTCAGTCAGGCTAAAATACAGCGTGACGTGTTACACATAGGTAAAGACTGATTTTTGTCTGCATGCAACAGTCTGCACAAACTTTGTGTGAAGGTGTAGTTCAAGATTTTAGAACATCTTTCTTTCTGACACTGAGAAGACTGATGTTAAAAGACACTTAGTTTTGACCTTCATTTCAATAAGTGGGTGTAGCAACCTGAGGTGCCTTAAAAATTAAAAAAAGGATGCCACAGTAGTCTGTTGTTTTTCAGTTCCACCACGCAAAAATCAAATGCAGTACGTTTTATATTATTTTCAAAGATAGTTTGAAGGAGGAAATAAGAAATAAACCTTGAAATCAACAAACGCTGGTGACTGTCGGAGCAAGTGATGGAAAGTTTTGTCACATCTCAAAGAAATGTTGATACATCGCAGCCCTCATCACAGTCTGAGAACATGAGACAGCCAAAAGGACTGAAATCAAACTGAAGGCTGCTTGGCTTAAAGCTCTTACTGAAGGGGGACATTAGTTATCTCAAACAGGAATGCCTCATCTGCAGAGTTTTGGCGAGAGAAGGTCACATTTTAGTAGTATAGTAGGTCTGTATTATATCCTGTCATACTGATGCTATTTCATATATGTCATGTTACATCTACAAAATGTGCTGTTCTGTTGAAATGAAGTCTTATAACAGATATTCTTGGTCTCATTTTGAGCTGTGAAAACACACAAACAGGGTCAGGATGCCATAAAAAAAGATCCCAACCCCTGAAGGGCTTCCATGGTTTAGCAAAAACTGGAAACTTTGGTTAACTTGGGCATATGATATGTCTGGCTTTTTGTTTTTTGCATTCCTAAATCTCAGAAATTAACTTGGTGAGTACAGTGATTTTTTACTAATAGGAATGACTTACTCGGAACATGTTTTGTCTGGCTATACATAAAGACTGGAGGCAGGAGAGAACAACTGTCTCTTGAAGGAAACTGTGCGAAGTTCAAACCTATGACTTGGACTACAGGAGTGTAATCTGTTAACTGAATATAAATGAAAAACATACACTCTTAATCAGTTTTATGCGCCCTCATCAGGATGACAGTAATCCTATAATCGATAGAAAGTTGTATAGAGATATCACCAAAGAATTTTAAATGTCAGCAGCTATAATTGAGTCAAAGTCATCAAGTCAGCATCACTTTCAATAAAGTCACCATAAACTCATCTCTACACACCACAGAGAAATTTACTGTCCCTACAGACATATTATAGCAAACCATAGGAGATAGACGGAGATAAATTATGATAAGGTCGCTATAAACTCAGCACTGCACACTCCAGACGAGCACATCGAATCCGAATGTTATAGGAATGTTACAGTGAAATCATAGGAGACATGAGAAGACCATAAAGTGCCATATGGTGACTAAGCAATTGACTGTTAAGGACCATACAAACATTATATATCTAATAAAATCCCATTTAAGGTTATTGATAGGACTATTACAGGGGTGATGGTACCACGGGAAATTAAAAAAGTGCCATAAAGTACCATCTGATGTCTTTAATGTCACTTTACTGACACACTGTAAGTGTCTATAGGAATATTAGAATGACTTTTCCATATAGGGAATCTGCCGTGCCAGCATTCCTCTCCTCCTCCTCCTTTTCTCTTCCTCTGCTTGTATCCCTTCATCCTCACACTGGTATTTTCGACCCCAACCCAACCGTCCAACATGATCCCATATAATTAAGCAGGTTTAAGGCAAACTGATCCCCTCGGAGAGCCTTGTCTTCCATACATTCCAATTAAAAGCGATTACACACAGTGGTCTTTTACTGCAAAGAGGCCTCTGTCAACTCCTCATCACCCCCCGTCCCAACCCCTTTACCCTTCACCCACCCACCAGCACTACCCATTCCCAGGGTTTCAGCTGTCACCCGTTGCCTCAACACATCAATCTCAATACAGTTTTTTTTTCTTTTTTCCCCCCTCGAGTAAGTAATTGTATGTTTTGTGTTGTTTGTATGTGCTAAGTTGTCCCAGATACATTCTCCTTTTTCAGGCGTTCTCAGTTCTTCATTTTTTACATCCTCAGCTTCTGTTTTTACGATTGCTCATTCACGTGAATAAAAGATGTAGAATTATGCATATTCACTCTCAAATGCGGGCCGAGACAAAAGCCTGAGCCAGGCAAATCCTTAAATCTTGTCAACTTTCACTCAAGGCAACCCCCCCCCCCCCCCCCCCCCCCCCCCCCCCCCCCCCCCCCCCCACCCCACCCCCATCACCACCCATGGCCCACTACTCTCCCCTTCCTTATTCTTTTTGGAAATGCTTGCAGGGAGATGAATAGAAGCCCCACATTTCCACATGAAGTGAGCAGCCAGCAGCGATCTTCTCTCCCCTGGCAAAGTTTACTTTTCTTCTAGCTGTGAGAAAGCTTGGTGGGACTGTGGTTATGAATATTCATGCTGGAGAGTTCCCTGTCAATCAGTCAAGGAGAGCTGAGGGGAAATTTATCCAGTGGTCTCCAGTGGTTCAGTTTGCTGTGGAAGGAAGGAATGTGCGCTAATTTGTGTTCAGGCCATTCCATTACTAACTTTTGCTGTATTTGTTTTCTGCTATATTTATCAATTGCTCTCTCTTCCTATCAAACACAAAAGCAACATGTTTTCAATGTTTGACATTGACCATTCACATCGATGCCGCCACATCCATTCATCTGGAAGTAAAAGTCACTCTATTGTTGATCCATGTCTCCAGTACTGATGTGTGACTGACGTGCGTGCATTCAGCCTCTATGGCAGCACCGTTATAACATAATGACCGTGGCCACAGTGCATTTTAAGAGCAGTCATAATGAATTATAATGCACTTGTGCTCCTAAATATGCCTGATGAGAAATAAATTGAAGAATCTGAATGATGTATTTTAAATTTCCATTCATTTATGAGATTTATGTCAGCCTTGAGACCAACTTTGAGGAGAAGCATTGCTACATGTCAGGAAAGCTACTCGTTCAACCACATTTTCCAGTAGACGGACGGTAGATGACAATCCTGATATCATCTTAGTGGTTATCAACTTTTTGCCATCTTCCACGATGGAATACACAACTGGATGTGACGTACATAGCTCCATTACACAAGGAGAAATCATGGGGGATCTGAACAACAAGAAGCTAATATTAATTGTTTACATAAAATAATAGAATAAAATAATTTTATTTAATGTATTTTATTTACAAAATCACTATCACAATTTTGCCTCAATTTTGTCATTCCATTAGACTGTTTGTTTTCCTGTGACATCCAAAAGGTCGTGTCCATCTGGTGTCCAATGTCTGCCTGAATCCATGTGAATGCACCTTTGGTAGGATAGCTAATTTCAACATCATGTAGCATTTTAAGTAACAAGCTATTTCTTCCACTAAGTGAGGTCACTATATTTAAGAAATGATTGAAATATTACTGGTCTGACGCTCTGGTTGCCTTCACTCTCTGGTCCATTCTGTGGGGGCAGCAAGGCAGATACTGAGCATACCAACACCCACAAAGCGCAAGGGGTGGTTTGGTGGAGTTGTATTCAGGTACTGTTGAGACAATAAAATACTCTCCAGGAAGGACTCTTTGAGTAACAGCTTGTAAGGTTTGAAGGCTTATTAGAAACAAAGCGCTGCACAGTGGTTTATAATCATATGATTTTGCAACTCTGGAAACTGCAGCACAGCTGCAAT
Source organism: Sciaenops ocellatus (assembly GCA_033000465.1). Classification (NCBI taxonomy): domain Eukaryota; kingdom Metazoa; phylum Chordata; class Actinopteri; family Sciaenidae; genus Sciaenops; species Sciaenops ocellatus. The sequence goes on along the minus strand of CP136872.1, from coordinate 5,621,061 downwards.
TATTTTATCTTTCCTTGCAACGATTTTGAGGTAAACAGTAGAAATATGGTGTTCAGGTTTCAAGTAATCTACCAGGAATGTGTGCTTGCTTGTTTTTGATTGGCCAACGCAGTGCCTTACCAGATGATGTTGCAGAGAGTGTGTGTGTGTGTGTGTGTGTGTGTGTGTGTGTGTGTGTGTGTGTGAGAGAGAGAGAGAGAGAGAGAGTTTTGACTTTGTAATTCTATGCAATTCAGTTATCAGGAAAGTGTAGGGAACTTCCCTCTAGACTGGACCAGTGTATGCACTCCTTATCATAAAACATAACACATTATTGAGGTATTATTGATCACTACATCTATGCCCAGTGTTAGAATTATTTACGTTATGCTATTATTTACGCTACAGGTGCATCAGGACAAAAACAAACAGATTTAAAAACAGCTTCTTCCCAACAGCAATAACCACCCTGAACTCTCACATGCACTGACCTCATACATGGACACATGGACTCTCTTCCTACTGTGCAATAATTTAAAATGTGCAATACTTTATTTTCAATGTGCAATACTCCACAATGTGCAATACTTTATACTTTACAATGTGCAATATTCTATCCGATAATGTGCAATATGAACACTGTATATAGCACCATATCTATCTGTGCACCTTACCTCCCTTTTCCTTGCCTATGTTTATATTGTATATTTTTATATTTTATATTTGTTCACTGTTGCACTGTTATCGGAGTTGGCGTTTGATCTCATTGTACATGTGTATAGTGACAATAAAAGGCATTCTATTCTATTCTATTTAGTTCTTTAAGGAATGTATTATAATGTAATTGTTTTCTTTCTCATAGTGGACAATAAATACAACAGTCATTAAAGTAAAACCAAAGTAATGACTGAAGAACTTTTGGTGGGAAGCATGAAATCCATCTCAAACACGAGTCCTGTCCTGGCAAACAAGAGATGAGGAGGTGTGTCTGCGACGGTGGGGGGAGAGGGTGAAAAAAATAAGGAGGGAGCAATAAGCAGCACAACACAGTTAGAGAAGATGAGAGAGAATGGAGTTGAGAGAGAAAGTCAGAAAAAAGCACTGCTGGGCACCACTCACAGAGGCATAAATCTAGCCACTCACAATTGGATTCAAATGCAAATCCAGCACCGAGCACCCAGTGGAAAGGCCAACCTCAATTTAGCCAAGTCCCAATGTGTGCATGCTACCCCCAACTGACAGGAACACTTCATTCTCCACACTGTTTGTCTCTGAATGAGTGTGTCTGTGTGTGTGTGTGTGTGTGTGTGTGTGTGTGTGTGTGTGTGTGTGTGTGTGTGTGTGTGCATAAATATGCATATATCTCTTATTAGAGACACGACAATAATGACAGAGAGTTTTAAGCTACGACTGGAGGCCTTCAAAGAAAAGTTACTCAAAGAGTTTACTTTCTCTGACCCACATACTCCACCTTCGATATTTTGATTTGATTTGTGTGTGTGTGTGTGTGTGTGTGTGTCTTATAAGAGGTGGGAGCTGTAACCCCTAACATGCACACCCCTACGTGCACATCCATGCCCATCCCTATTCTCTGCTCTCTGTTCCCACCTCCCGGCCCCTCGAGCAAGGGAGTCAGAAATGAACCTGAACTGATTGAGAGTCAAAGGCAGTTGCCGGGGCAGGTTCAGTGGGGCAGAAGCAGTTGCTAAGGCAGCGGCTGTGATGGTTGGTTACCGGGGGTGGAGGGCAGGATGGGTAAGCCCTGTTGGTTGCCAGGGGGCAGCCCGCTGGTTGCTTGGGAGTGCCGTAGCAATCGGGTGAGTGTTAAAGCCATTAGGAGGCCTTACCATATGAAAGGCTGGGTGGGTGTGGCAGGTCCGAAGATGAGTCCTAGGAGGATAGCCCCACTGTCAAACAGCAGGAATCTTACAAAAGAGCCTTTCACTGGGCCATTACTGCCCCCCCCCCCCCCGCTAACACACACTTTCACACAACCTCCACCCTGCACTCCCATCCCAGCCAGACCCATTCAGAGCCAGCTACCGTGGCCACAGAATAGGGGAATTCCCCCTTTAAGTATAGGAATGACAGGTCAAACAGAGGAGGGAGAGAAACTGAAAGAAAAAGAGTAAAGAAAGAGACGACTTAACACACAGAGACCTTCCACCAGCCTGTACGGAGCTGTGTGTTTTCCACTTAGTTGGCATCCAGACTCCAGCTAGAGAGGCCTCCTGGGACCCAAGTCCAACCCCCAGAGAGAGACTCATTACTGGGGGCAACAGCTCCCTGGCGCTTCCCATCCTGTCCCGGAGTCGAAATCTTTATTTCCCTCTTAGTTACGAGCAGAGGTACTGTTTACTATACAGTAATGAAAAAAGCACACAGGAAACTAAAAATAGACTCAGCTAATGCAGCCCAAACAGCCAGGAAAGGAAATCTGGGTGTATATGACTGTACATACGTATGTGTGTGTGTGTGTGTGGACACATAGCCGCAGGTATGGGCAGCAGTAGGGAGAAGCAACGATAAAAGCCCGCCTCTGTTTCCTGCCCTTAACAGGCTAATGGTGGGGATTTACTAGCCTTTTATTATGATTGCTCCAATTAGCTGTAAAGCAACACAGGACCAGTCCTCTAACTGCCTGTTTGTCTGTCTCTCAGTCTCAGTTTCACTGTAAGTTTTCTGTTTCTCAAAGGACGGCTGCTCTACAGTTACAGCTAGTACAACATAATAGAAAAATGATAATCCATCAAACAGTGTAATGATATATTGAGTGAACACTCACTGCGATACTTGATGTAAAGGGAAATTCCTTGCTCATTCAACCTGGATCTCGTTTTCATAGTTTTGTTCATCCTATCAGTTCAGTGATCATCGTTGCTGCAGTCTGTTAACACAGTTGCAATGATGAAGTGAAGTCTGACAGGGCAGAAGCTGACTAGTTAAAGGGTCAGTTCACTCAAACTACAATGGAGATAAATGAAATTTTACTTTTTGGTGCTCACTGCATGCTAGTGGCACTATGAGGCTGTAGCTTGGCTCAGCGGTGCTTGGAGCTAAATGCTAACATGCTCACGATGAAAAAGTTAACAGGCTGATCTTAATTTTTAATTAACATCAACACACAAGTGCAGTTGAAACTGATGGGATTGTTATTAGTTCTGCAAGTATTTGGTCATGATCCAAATTACTAGACAAAGAAACACTTTGTCACCGTTAATGGTGTTACTACATTTCATAGTGATCCATCGAGAAGTTGTCGAGAAATTTAAAGAGATACTTCAGTCTGGACCAAAGAAACGACTAACTGACATTGCCATCTATAGAGCCACACCAGTAGTGTGGCTAACAATTCAACAACAATGTCTCTGTCCAGAGACAATGTCTCTATTATTCTGGATAATCCACAGAACACACTGTCAACACAGTATAACTTTCTACTCAACTCAGAGTTCCTATAAAGACTTGGTCTGTGGATTCTCCACAGTGCCGGGGACACTGGCCTCTTAATTTTTTTTTTAGAAAAATGTAATCTTTGTGCTATTATCCCCACAAATATAATACCATTTACCTCCATTGTCTGCTACAATCTCAAAGATAAATATCTCCAAACCTCAGCACAGTGCACCAAAAAAACAAAGTATGCATGGCCAGATACCACTAGAGATAAGTGAAAAAGTATGTTTTGTTTGTAATTTGGGTCAACTGACCATTTAATCAGGGAAGAGCTGCGGTTAGGTCTGGCCCAACCATAACGCTTCCCTCTCTCAACACAAAACTTATACAAAGAATCAGATGGTAAAAGCATCAGTTTGAAACGTCGTAACTGTCTCCCGGTTTTGTTTTAGTTTCATGTTCCGCTGAAAACATCTCCGTGGTGTTTAATAATGTTTGCTGACATTCAGACACATTTCTAATAGAAAAATCCAAGGGGTGTGCAGCTCAGTCCTTATTACCTATCCGCCTGTCATTTTCTTTAGTTTGTTTCTTATTTTCTTTTTTACTTCCTCCAGTCCAACTGTGCGTCTGTGTCAGCCCATCAGTTCTTTTTACTCCGAGCTGAGTCCAAGCTTCATGTCGGTCCAAACATCTGCGCTGAACTAATCTTAATGGAGCAGTTTTTATGTTGGTTTCGTTATACAACCACTCACCACATTTTGTAACGTCAAGACAAAATACATCAATTGTCCGTCCACATGTCAACATAGAACAATTTAAATAAGCATAATAGAGTCTTGAATTCCTTCTCATTTGGGGGTTTCCTTTTGTTCTCGGTGGTCAGAGGGTTTTATTGTTGAAGAAGACAACGGGAAGCAGACCACTCGGGATGCAGAGAGGGAAGAAAACAACATTTGTTGAAGCTTTGTTCAAGTTTCACTTGCTAAACCATCGAGTGAACCGTTGCACTGTTTGATCCAACTTGTCCGCTGATTTCCTGATTATGAGTCAGCAGTGTGGCTATGTGGGTGAGTCAGTGTAGTGAGTGGTGTATGTGTGTGTGTGTGTGTGTGTGTGTGTGTGAGTGGGAGTAGTATGTGTGGGTGTGAGCCCTGTGGTTGAGAGTATGACTAAGGGGCGACTTATGAGACAGTGCGTGTGTGTGTGTGTGTGTGTGTGTGTGTGTGTGAGAGACAGAGAGAGAGGGAGGGAGAAGGGAGAGCGAAAGGGGTGTGTTTGAGATGGTAACATGCGATTGGCCAGTTTTCATGACTGAGCCAGAGACTGTGCAGACACAGACCACAACACAATCAGAATATTCCTTTAGCCAAGGGACATTAGTGTTGTTGCAGAAACACATCTTTTCAGCTTTAAGAGTAAATATGTGGGAATGTGTGTCTTGGTGGTCTTTAAAGGAATAGTTTGACATTTTGGGAAATGTCATTATCTGCTCTCTTGCTGAGAGTTAGATGAGAAGATGTGTACCAGGAAGTTGATGCTGTAAATAACCTTTAAGACCATTTCTGAAAAACATTGGATTGTACTAACATCAATAATATTCTGTCGCAAGACTGCATATGATGATCAAACAGTGGAGGTCGAGGAAGGGAAATGAAACTAAAAACATGTGTCATTGCAAATACATTACAGGATAAGGGGGGATGGTTTAGAGTAAATGGGGATTAGATGGTTTCCTGTAATTGTTGAGTTGTTACTTCCCAGATACACAGTATATCAATCTTTCTTTACAGGAACTAAACTTTCTTACCATAAAAGAAGTCCAGTATGACACACACAGAACTGTGGACAAGTAGTCATAACATTGTATTCATTCTTCTTTTTGATATTATATTGTATTTATCATGTTACATGTCAGATATTCTGACCAGAACCTGTTCAAAGTGGAAAAACCCACAGAGAATGGTCTGCTCGTTTGTTTTTCAGCACATCCTTTTGTCAGTTTGAACTGGTCAGAGGACCGCATGGTCATCATTATAGTGCTGATCGAAGGTTTTAATGTATGTGCGTCATGTTAGTGTGTCTTTTGTAGGTCACAAAACTCAGATCACATCGTAAAACTAAAACTGACTAAATATGAATCAAGATTAATTTCTTGTTTCTCGCCTCGAATGTTTTTAGACATATTAAAACTATTAAAAATCTGTTGTCTGTTTATACAACAGTTTGTTACCAGACAGGGTCCCCACTTCAAAAAACAAAAACAAGATAGCAACATCTATGATGTGAAACTCGTGGCTTCAAAACAGTTATCCACAAACCAATGGGTGACGTCACAGTGGGTTTACACTCATTCCACACCTCGAGATTTTCAAACTTGTAAGTCTTCAGACTCAACCGAGGCTGATTCATGTGACACCACTTGAGGCGAGCTCAGGTTTTTGCCAGCCACAAAAGCATTGTACCACTATTTTCACATTTGCTGCAGTGGCAAAGATGGCATCTTAAGGTCTGAATCTGCAATTTATGATGGCATTAACAAAGCTTAAAGAAGGGTGTCTTTGTATTTTGTATTTACACGTGTGCAAACACACACACACACACACACATATACACAGATGCACACAGAGAAGTGATCCAGCAAATATTTTTCCAGAGACAAGAAAGTCAATTTTGGTGAGAATTCCGAGTATACACAACAATCTCACATTCTGGGATTAAAAGGATAGATAAATGTTTTTGGATCTGTCTTTTGGTGCATTTTTTTGCAGCTGCCAAAGAAACCATGAAGCAAACATATTTCATTAAATGCTCTGATATAAACAGAGACAGAGAATGCTTCAGTGCTTGTCTAATCACAGTGATAGAGAAAGCAGGCAATTTACTGAAACTCCATGTGTTTGTGCGGTTCTGTGTGGGGGGAAAACCAGAAAACAAGAAGCTGGCATGAAACAGCAGCAGACCGGTGATGCTGCCAGTTTTTTACTAGTGCCACTCCAGTGGGGTCTGCAGACTTCAGTGACCTGTTGAAACACACACGTACACACACACACACTCACACTAGCAGCACACAGCAGCAGCCAGAATGATTAGTCACGGGGTCCCATTCCCTCCCTGTGTTTATCAATTAACACTGAGAACGTGGGAAAGGGAGGCAGAAAAAATCCAAAGGGATTAAAAGACAGACTGACAGCAGCACATGTTCCCCGACTCCTTCCACTCTGTGCCTCTGTCCCGTATCTCTTTCCTCTTCAACTGATTTTCCTCTTTTTCTTTTTTTTTCTTTCTCCGTCATCTCTCCATCTGTCTATTCTTTCCATCCTGCCCGACCGTTCCCTGACTTGCTTTTCTTTGGCCTTTTGCAAATATCAGACATTACACATGAAGCTGAATCTAGTATTGGCAAATAAAGTCTGTTTTGTCCAACTTTGCTTGCAGCTGAGTGAGTTATCCCACACGGGACCCTGTAAAGATCACCAGAGAGTGCAGTCAGAAGTCACTGGAAAATACTCTAAGAGTGGAGTCAGTTTATAGTTAGGTAATTTTCTATGAATGACAGTTTGGTCCACATAAGCATTGCAACACATAAGAAATATGGACAATGTTACTGCTCACATGTTGTCACTGTTGGATTAAGCTGAACTGTTGAGTGAAGCAGTGAGGCAAAAAGTATTTTGAAATAAAATTCAATTCTGCATAATATCACATGACATCAGGGTTGGATTAAAATGTTAAAGTAAGTAAAAGACTAAAGTGTGTACCAAAGTAGACATAAGTATGTGTTGATGTACCTGTCTAAACCCTGCAAACGCAGTTAAAACTAAAAGAAGTGGAAATATATTTGGAGCGCATCAGGGATTCCCACATATGAGGTCATTTTGGAAGCTAGGAATTGCCATTCTAGCTCTGTGAGGCTATACTTTGAGCAAATGCCACAACTGGTGGCTGATGTTGAACAGGAACAACATTTAATATGTTTACCATCTTAGTTTACCGTGTTAGCATGCTAACATTAGCTAATTTGTGCTAAATAGTAAAAAATGTATTGGTATTGGACTAATGAATTTTTTAATCTGATGAAAAGTCGGATCACCAAAGTTATCAGAGTATGCTTTTGGGAACTTATACCTGTAGCAAATTTCAAAGCAATCCATCCAGTCACTGACAGGATTTCACTCACATTTTTCTGCAGCTGCAGCAGGTCCCAGAGCTGATTTGAGTTTCTGAAGTACTACAAACCAAAAAACTCCTCAAAACACCAACTGTCCATCCAGACGGCCCGACCATGGGAAACAGTTTCGCCCATTACGGAACAGAATAACATCTCCCTGTTTACGTTTCAGATATCCCACTTTGGGCCCGGCTGAGCCAAGTCTGTGGGAGAGGAATGTGTAGGGTAGTGTGAGCGTTACTGTTGTTACCATTCGGCCATGTTGGATCCGCAAGGCCCCACATGGTGCCAGCTGTTTCTTCAAGCCCAACTAAGCTCTAGCTATTGGAGCTAATTTGACCCATGGAGGGCCAATTGGGACCAAGCTGGGGAGTCAGGCTTAGATCACTGGAGCGAACCACGGACCAATAGTGAGAGCAGAGGCCATAGGGAAGTAACTTCCTCTAAGCCCCAGATCTCTTTCTTACTTTTTTTTCATTCTTTGTCTTTCCATCATCCTTTCCTTCCTGCCTTTCCCTTTTCTTTCTTTCTTTCTTTCTGTCTAATAAACAATAATAAATAATATCATAATCATAATTATGAACTAAAATCTTTTCTATATCCCCAGCAATATATTGTATTGCTAATTAGATCGGAAGCTGATTGGAAGTTTTATCTTGATGTTATACATCACTCAGTTTCTTGTGTTTTCAACACAATATGCCTTGGCTCAGTACCTTTCCTTTCATCTTCTCTTCTCTTTCTCTCCTCCTCATGAGGAGAAACGCTCGCAGTGTAGCAGCCAGCAGACATGTGTTGGTCCAGAGGATAACGGTGGCTCAGAGACCTGTTGTCCTGGTAGCTAGTGTCAGGGAGATGGAGGGTCATGCATACTGATGCTGTTTGAACTTCTCCTAAAGTGATTATTTATGCACAGCCAGACTCGCTTGGCCGAGCCAGGATTAACTTCATGAAAATGCAAAAGGGCATGTAGGCAGGCACACACAAATGCACGTATGCCCCCACCCACACACACACACACACACACACACAGTGGCGTGCTTTCATGGCCCAGTGCCTAGCTTTCCCCCAAAGTCCCAGCCTCAGTGGTTTGAGGACAGGGCACTGCTAAACCCCCATGGTGCCTTCACGCTAACATCTCCATGGAGATGCTAAAGAGATTAGCACATTATGCACTTGTGTCTACATGTGAGTGTGTATGTGTGTCACCCGTGAAGAGAGTGGTGGCAACCCTGCGTGTTAGTTTAAACTTTAACCAAATCATTTCTTCAGCTATCAATCAACAGGTAGCACTGAGTGGACGTGAAGAAAGGGACTGACAGAAATAATGTCTTTGTCTTCAAAACACATCTTTGTCCTAAAACAATGTCTCACTAACTAAATGACAGACATGTAACCTCCCATCTATCCATCTATCCCTCCATTCATCCATGAATTTACCAGGGCCTGTATGCCTCAATGGACAGAGCTCAGCATTAACACAAGTCAAAGTTAGATTCCCACCAGTAAGTCATGCTGGAAAAGCATGTTCACACTACAAACCAAAATATCACCAAGAGAGCAGCGACCCATCAACACAGACCCACCTTTCACCCAACACAGAACAGAATATCATCATGTTTATGTTTAAAAAATGCCATATTGCACCCGATTGAGTCTGAGAAGAAGAATGTGAGCATAACGCTGCTCAGCCATTTTGGTTCTGCAAGGTCCCAAATGGTGCCAGATATTTCTTCAACCCCAACTAAGCTCTGAGTACTGAGGCTAATTTGACCCATGGAGGGCCAATTGAGACCAAGCTGGGGAGTCGGGCTTATGTCCAGACAATAAAGCACTTTCTGAGTTGTTTGTGAGCTCCACCATGGTTGCGGACCAATTCTGTTTGTAATTTTCATGGACACAAGGTGGATTATGTGGTTCTGCTGGCTTCCTCCACTTGTGACCTACAGCACACAGTGAGACTGTTTGATGCTGAGAGTGATTTTATCACTAAGTCAGCAACTCCGAGTCTGAAGCCTTGGTACTTTGGCAAAAATGGATTGCTCCCTTCAGGTTTGGAGAGAAGCTCAACTATTTCAGAGCCTTGTTTACAAGAAGTTAAGATCGAGCATGATGATCACTAACATGCGTTAGCCTGAAGGTGAAGCTTTCGATTTACTGATTGACCTATATTCAAACTTTCAATGATCGTTCAAACTTTCAGCATTATGTTTGAGTAGTAGCCGAAAGGAGTCAACTGGGGCTCAGAAATCCATAAGGGGCTCCAGGTAGCATAGCTGCTTATCCGTGCCAAAAGGAGTTAGTTGAGGTGGTTTGTGCATCTGATTAGCATATTTCCTGATTTTCCACAATGTACCACTGGGAGGAGACCTGAGGACAGACCCAGAACATGCTGACCGGTAAATGCCCCAGAAACCCCCAGGAGAGTGTGTCAGCCTAGCTGTTTTGCGAAGTGGGGCATCACGGTGGTGCAGTGGTTAGCACGGTCACCTCACAGCAAGAAGGTTCCTCTTTGAACCCAGATGGGGCCTTTCTGTGTTTTCACCAGGTACTTAGGCTTCCTCCCACAGTCCAAAGACATGCACTTAACAGGTAAATTGGTGGCTCTAATTTGCCCGTAGGTGTGAATGTGAGCGTGAATGGTTGTTTGTATCTACTCTATGTGTCGGCCCTGTGATGAACTGGCGACTTGTCCAGGGTGCCTCTTGCCCAAAGTCAGCTGGGATATGCTCTAGCCTCCTGCGACCCTAAAAAGAATAAGCGGTTACAGAAAATGGATGGATGTTCTGGGACACTTTTCCATTTTTAAAAACAAAGACGGAACATGCCGTGTGTGACATCACATGCGGTAGTGGCAGTTGCTTGTCATCCTCTTTGATTAGCTAGTGCGGCATTTCATTATTGTGGTTATCATGACAGCCCTATTGATGAGACTTATGTAGGAGCCTGAACAGAGACAATGAGGGCAGCGAAGCATAAAGACGAGAAAATATTATACATCCCCCGCCACACCACCCTCATGTCCTTCTCCTCTTCTGTCTTTTACACCCGGCACCCCCTGTCCTCTGCAAACACAACATCCTGAAAGTTTCAGCTCTACTCAGCTCTCGACTTCTTTGTCTGACTGTCTCTGTCTCTCCAGAGGATGTAAGGGAAACAAATCCATCCTCTTTGAAGTATCAGACAGTGTTTTGTAATGTGGGAATGAAGAAGGGTCAGGACTGTACACAGACACACACACACACACACACACACACACACACACACACACACACACACACACACACACACTCATGCACACTATCAGCCTTGGGTAAAACAGGCAGCAAAGCTCATGAGTAAGAAGCGAGCCAAGTTATTATGGTAACCCCAGAGAGGCCTTCCTCCCTCCACTCCCCTCACAGCCCTCCTCAGGGTGCTTTGAAATGAGAGAGGGAGGGCAAGCATAGATAAACAAAGGATGAAGAGGAAGAAGCAAGAAGGGAGGGGGCTCGAACAGCATCCTATATTGAAGAGGTCTCCCACTTCCCCTTAGAGAATGAAAACACACTGATAAGGACGAGGAGGGAGGGAACAAGACTGTCTTCTTCCTGTGTGTTGTTGACAAGGTTGGGATGGAGAGGAGAGAGTGATAAAATGACAGACAACAAAAAATAAAGAAATGCCACTAAAGGAGAGCAGAGATGTGAGCAGGATGAGAAAGAAGTTTCTCATGAAGTTTTTGAAGTTTAAGGGCTACTTAAACTTAAACCCAATTTGTCTAACAGCAATACAAGTTGTAAATATGTATATGCAAGTGCAACAACACAATACATAGCAGCCAGATAATATCACTGACTAGTCCAACAGCAGTCAGCCCAGCTCGGCGTCTGTCTTTCAGCCTTTTATTTCACCAAGCTCTCACCAACCACTAAAAATCAGTCCCAGATTCACTCTTGTTGGGCGACCTCTGAGCTCACAGCCCGAGCAACACAACTACAACTTACCAAACTGAGCTAGCGTTAGCTAACAGCAGCTACAGTTAACAGCGGTTTACCTCACTTTACCATCAGGAAACTCTGTAAATCACATGATTCAGGTGGAGGACATCAGAATGAAAACCAGAATATATGATCACAGTTTTCACCAAAATAAGTTAATTTAGTGGCAAGTGACTAAGTTCTGTAAAGCACTGTTATGTATGGGCACAGAATGGCAGAGGCTCCATTCATTCATTCATTCAAAATGACATCATGTTGCATTACTATGTTTTACCCCTCCTTCCTCTCCTAAAAAGAAAAATCAAATACTGCATTCTACTTTTAAACAATCTAAAGGAGAATTAAGCTAGGCTGGTTAGCTTCATGTGGTATAACAAACAGAATGACTAGGATGATGGACCATCAAAACTGATTAAAAAAAAAGTCAGTAGATTAGCATTAGCTAAAGCTATCTGTGACTGTGTCTGTACTGTTGCTGCACTGTTTGTACATCTGCTTTGTGGTTTCTATGGCATAACCGTTTTGATGTGGTGAAAGAGTCAAAAGTCAAAAGATTTTCGTCTTAACTCAGTTTTGACCAAATATGAAGTTACTGTGTTTGGGTTTTGTAGGACATAAGGAAAGAAGTATGATGAGGAGGATGAAAGGAAAAATGGTTAAGAATATTGCAAAGGAGAAGGAGAGGTGAAGGTCAAAATAAGTGATATTATTGAAGAAAAGAAGAGAGGAAAGCAGAGTAGACTGGAGAAACAATAACAAAGAAGATGGGCAATGAAACAGGATAGAAGAATATTTGCAAGAGACGTTTGGAGAGAAGATAAGAAAGAAAGAGGGCAAGAAAAGGCTCCAGTCATTCATAGGAGGAGAAGGAGAAGGAGGAGGAGCGGGATTTGTTGTTTTCTTTCCTGTGTGTTGATAAAGCAGGACAGGAAGGAAGCGTCCCAGTGAGGACCAGTAAACTCGACTCACTGTGCCAGAGCTATTACCGCTGCATTGTTCTCCATCAGCCTCTGTTATTGGCTCTTGTCTTCATTATCTCACCGCTATTGTCTCAGGACCCTTAGGTGATGAGCCCAACGACCTGACGACACCCACGGACACGCGCATAATCACACATGGGCACAGACACGCAGTTATACACTGAGAGACAAAGGGGACAGACTGAAAATAGAATAGTAATGACCGTGATGTGTGTGCCTCTGTGTGTGTGTCTGCTTACCACCCTCGGCTGAGCTACAGTAAAAAGGCCAAAACAGGACAGATGGCCACTGTCAAGTCATTCTTCTCTCAGTGTATATCTCTCTTTCTTTAACTCTCTTGTATTTGTTTCCACCACCTCTTTAAATCCTTTCAACCTTGAACCAAGTGGTCAAACTCCGTCTGTCTCTGTAACTCTCCCTCTTAAGCCAATGTTTAATTTGTGCATTTTTTCTCTCCATTAATTTACACTCAAGATATTTTTCAACAAGCTTTTCAAAACTAGATTTTGATCTGCTTCTATCATGTTGTTGAAGTGCCCTTGAACATGATACTGAACCCCTAATAGACTCTATGTCACATCCATTATTTTCTTCTACTGGAACACCTCATTGTGCATTATCACAAAGATATTCCACAGTTGGAAAAAGCAACATAAAACAGGATTATGGCTTCATGTCTCAGTGAAATAACTACAGACATTGTGACTTTCACTTTTGATATTCACAGATGCAATACAGGAAAGAGATTACACTTAGGAAATACAGAATATTCAATGTGTACGTGCAGAGACAGATGTGCAACAAACACAGCATATTAAAAAAATGACAGGAGTGTGTTTGAGGGTAATATTCCGTGTCTGAGTCAGTCCATGCAGTGACTTAATGTGTACCAAACGGCCATGCCATGTGCCTTTTAGCAAGCAAACAACGCGCCATTAGTTTCTGTGGTCTAAATCAAAACCACTGCTTGTCACAATATCCTGCTGTTTTAGTGCACTCTCACATGGCTTTCCTTTACTCGTTCAGTTTGCGGCTGACAATGTTTGACTGTTTCAAATGTCCCTCTTTTTTTTCTTTTTGAGGAAAAGTTTGAGCCCCCTTCAGAGAGCCTTTGAGATGAAGCCATTTGGACAGCAAGTAGAGAGAAACAGTTTTAAAAGATCTTTTCTCTTCCCCTCCACCCTTCTCTCTTTCTCACTATATCCCTCTTTCCGTCAGTGAGGGAGTGGACTGGACAGGAGAAGAGGGAGTTGGGTTGTGATGTTTTCCGTACAGCCATAAATAAGTCCGTCCCTGCTCATGCTTTATGGAATCCAGAGCCTCTTTATCCCTTCCATGTGTTCCCTATGAGCCAGGACCCTGACCTTTGACCCCCTGACTCTTGACTTGGTTATCTCAGGCCCAAGAGAGACAGTGTGTGTGTATGTGTTAGTGGGTGGAGTTGATAGGGGGTTGATTATCTCATGACCCCATTCCCCCTCCCTGCATCACCTTACCCCCCATCTTCATTTCACAGGCTATAAAACACACACATATTCAGACACAGATGCACACACACACACACACACACACACCAGGTGGAGTGGTTCAACTGTCACATCACAGATCACCTCCAGGCCGGTCTGACCTCAGCCGTGTCACAGATATGTCTTCTGGTATTCTTACATGCAAACAAACTTGACATTCCCATCAGCTTGCGCTTAAAGTGCTCATTAGTGAATGTTGCTAACATGCTAAACTAAGATGTTGCACCTGGTTAACATTATGTTAGCATGCTGACTTTAGCATTTAGCTCAAAGCAACACTAATGCTGTAACTCAATTTATATGCTGCGTACTGTTAGTACACCTCTATGTAGTACATGGTGTACATGATGTACTTCCTGGTGTAGTGCGCTAATTTCAGCAGGGTAGTGTTGCTTCAATTCGAGTACGGCTGCTGTGCACTTAATGGAAATGACGTAGCCAAAATGGCGACCACTGAGGGCGAGAAGTGTCCAGTGTTCCACACTCAACTTTCCAAAGTTCTCACAGTCTAAAGTGCTCACAGTAACCGACAGCATCAACACACTTACAGTATGTACTCAAAACAGCAAGTGTAAGTATGGAAGAATGCAAATTGAGACGCAGCATATTCCTAACTGCAGCTTAGGGCGGCTAGCGTGGTTGTATTAGTCTTGTTTTTCTCTGTGAGCACCACAAACCAAATACCATTCACCTCCATTGCACTGGTGTGGCCTGAAGCACGTTGGGCAATCGTCCTTGATTTATAAATACAGAGCACTTTAGAAATTGCTATATTTTTGACATATGTTAGCAGATATGTTTCTCACACTGCAGCTGCCTACAATATTTTCACTGGGGTAAAATCACACAAGGAATGCAGTGAGGCAACCATTATGTATACTTGGGTTTTATTCATTCGGATTTATTTCTAATTGGAGGCAGACTATATAGATTTAATTTAAGTCCTTGCATTTTGGTTGCAATATGAGCCTCTCAACGTTGTTTTTTCTTCTTGTTTTCTGTACGTTCAGCCTATCTGCTTGTGTTTTGCGGTACTATGGCCTCTCCCGTCCAACTCTTTTGATGCTGTTATCCATACAATAATTCATCCCCTGCAAATGTTCCCAGTGAATTTGTTGGATGATTACATTTATATAACACAACTGGCTGCATTCCCGAGGGGAATCATTAAAGTTAATCTTATCCCAGGGTTAGTATTATGTCCTATGATCTACTTGCTGTTTGAGATGCTTGCCTTGCCAAGAATGAAACACTGGGGAATCAATGAGCACATTTTTATCACACACATTTTTATTACATGTAATTCTGTGTTGTAAAATAGTCAAATGTAGATGTATTGGAACACAATCTAAGAAACACAAGTATCATCTTCAGACTAAACTCTACAGGTGTCAGCCTTCATAACACCTCATAAGTTGAGCCTGAGACGTCATGTTTTTGTGGTTTTGGGAGTTCTTCTCGTTCAAAAGTACTGATTGGACTGTGCCACGCTGTATGATTAACACATGGAAACTCTTTGACTGAATGATCCCTTAAATGTTCTCTTATGAGCTGTGTGATCAAGGGAAGCTGGCCAGCGTACATGACCAGAAACAAAGTGTTAGTGAGCATTGTGAGTGTGAGAGCAAAAGTGTGTGTGTGTGTGAGTGAGTGCCTTGTGTTAAAACAGCAGGGAGGCCAAGGCTGCTCTGTGTCAACAGGACACAATCACTACTCGTCCATCTACACACACACACACACACACATACATACACAGCCGTCTGGCTCTTTTAGTGCCTCTTCCCAGGTTGCTCTGATCTAAGGGGAAAGGGGCTAAAGCTCAAAGGTTAAAGGTCATCTTTACAGGGAGTGCTCTCTTTTTACCCCCAGTTCCTAATTAGGCTTTAATCAAACTAATTAAGCTTTATTAACTGGCCAAGGGGGTTGGCTTTGCCTAACCCAGGCCAGACTTCACCCATTTACAAGCTGCAGAAAGACAGAGTTTGGGGTTTAGTGAACTGAGGCAGAGGTAATAGAGGTCCCCCCACAAAAATGTTGATTTCTGACCAAGATGAATCTGTGTTACATAACACTGAGAGGGGAGAGAGGGCATGCACACATGCATACCCATATGTTTTATACACAGATCAGCATCACTATATTCCATCTGCATTACAACAAACGGAGGTCATGTCCTTTTCAGGCTTAAAGGAAGCTTATTAGCCTTTGGATGTAATGACATTATAAAAAGGAACAAACTTAGGAGACTTTTGAGAGATGCAACCGCAATATGTTCCTGAGTGCCCTTCTGTCTTTCCGGGTATGTGTGTGTTCACTGTCCCCGTGTGTGTGTGTGTCAACCTCGCTTTTGTAGTCTGACGTTCCCAGTGCGAGTCCCGGGCCGCCGCAGACCTGTGGTCCAGAGAAAGGCCTCTTTGTGTCAGTATGGGACCGATCGGCCACTTCTGCACTCTTGGCTCCCCCTCAAGCCCTGGCCGACCTCCAGATCCCAGAACCAGGCCAGGCCTTGCATCTCTGTAGTCCATCCCAGACAAAGAGCCTCTACACTGGGCTGACTCTTCTCTCAACCCCCGACCCACCACCACCACCCTCCACATCGCCTCCCCACTCCCTCCCCTCCATAGCAAACTGGGTTATAACAGTCTGTCCAGCCATTAATGTTGACATCAATACCTTCCATTGATCCAAATGAAATTTTCCCCAGTAATGCATGATTTCCTATTGAATTATGTGATTTGCTTGGAAGTTCATGAGGAGAATACGGCCCTTAATGATTTATTCAAGACGTGCTGCTGTGCGTTCGCCTGTGCGTTTCTTGGAAATAGTCGTTTCTTGAAAACATTTTCATGTATTTGAAAAAAAAAAAACACGAGTGTGAGAATGAGAGGAAACTTTTGATTGTTTCCAGCTAAGAATATGGACTGTGTGTGCTAAATCTATGTTGAATTGCTTAAATGTGACTCAGTGTGACAGTGCTGCCAAGCACAGCATAGAAGAGCTTGTATACTCTGGCGATTCATATTTTTGTACACTGGCTCCCATTTCAAACAACATACACTTCATTATGTGTCTATAAGTAGCAAAAGATAAGGCCAATAAACCTATTTGGTGCTTTAACACCCCACATATGTGGGGCTACATTTTCAGTTAAAGAGTTGTAGGGCAGAACCTGAGGAGACAACCTTAGCTGTACCCAGGGAACAAAGGTGAAAGGTCAGATGTCAACTTCCTCTCCCTTCACTGAGGAGTGAGATGTTCTAGTGACTGACTACATCCATATCAATGAAGTTGTTTTGGAGAGGTACTGAGCTGGTGGTCAAGGGTTAATTTGTTTACTGGGTCTGATGTTTTGTTTCCCACTACAATTGAAAACATTTCGTTGACAATAATATGCTGCAATGGTCATGCAGATTGCAGTGTTTCAAATTATTCATCTCGTTCATGTGGTTTTCTTGCACACAGAGAATGTCTTCAAATTTTCTTATAGCCCATGAAAAGCATCCAAAACTGATTGTTTCACTCCAAAAATAACTTTGCATCAGTGGGAAAATCAACTTTTCGTTTGTGAGGTCCAGCTGCCCATGTATCATATTCAGTATGCTCACTTAGGCCCAGTAAACCATGCCAGAGAGCCTGTTGAACAGAACAACATCCCCCAGATAATAAATTGTAATATACATTTATTATGCATTTCACAATGACTCAGCCTGAAAAGTTCACCTTTCATCCTTTCAACAGTGATGCAGATAGGAAAGTGCCTTCAAGCACAGAACAAATGAAATTTTATGATTCATAGCAATGTTTTTTTTTTTTTTTTGTTTAACGTAACTTCAGTCCAAAATACTACCTTTGTTCATAACTCAGGTTGGGTTTTGCCATGCTCACATGTCTGGATTGAACAGCAGAAGCTCATTAGAGAGCTCGCAGGAACACGCAAATTCTTTTATAGGGTGGATTTCCCCTCGTGGAGTGCTTGTGGAGCCCCTCTCCTCCAGAGGAAACCGGCCTGCTGGTGAAGGTTTTACCATCTTAAATGCGGCCACAAATTGCTGCACCTCAATTATCCGAATCCCAACTGATAATTAGTGTGCCACTCACTTCGCCTCGCTTGCATGGAGGAAGGGATTCACACCTGACGCGAGCGTTTGCTTTTTTTCCACCTCAACATCATCATACACTTCAATGCGCTTCAGCTCTCTCCTGCGGTTTGTTGGCTTCAATTTCCTGCGTAATTTGCACGCACACATGTATGCCCACACACGGAGAAGAAGCCTAAAGACACGCTCGAGTCACATCACTAATCAACCTGAAGGCTCTGCTGAAGTGCCCTTGAGCAAGAGGTTGAATGTCTACCACCAGGTGCAAACCACAGGAAGTGCTACAGCCACTTTGCTGTGCAAAAGTGCTGAAACAGTGAGTGGCAGACGCATTAAATCTACCCACAGCTGGCAGGACACTGAGCTTCCTAACGCTGATCCTCAGGAATGTGGAGGAATTCATGAAGGACACACACATGCACACCGGCAGAAACCAGAAGAGTCTCCCAGGGAACTCTTGTGTGTTTGTACACCCTCCTCTAGGTCTAATAGCAAATCATTGCCCCCCTTTAACCCCTTAGCGTGACATGTCAGCTTTCCTCTATGTATGCAGCACAGTACATCCTGTGTGTGTGTGCGTGCTTTGTGGATGGAAGGGGGTTTTCCCATAACTGTATGGCAGCCAGCCAAATAGACCTGTACATCTGGTTTGATTGTATATGTTTGTTATCGTGAGCTCAATCACACATTTACAGCAGTCTTGTCCTCAGTTCCATTAAATCATGTGTGTGGACTTCATCACAAGCTTTCTGAACACGCACACACACACACACACACGCATAGACGCACGCACCCCGCTGGCCGGCTTCTGCCTTGTGCATAGAGAGCGTGAAGGCAAGAAAAATACGACCTCACAATTGCAATTCCACACCTTTAGTGTTGTTGTCAGGCTCGTCAGACACGGCTGTCTGTGGATATGGGCAGGGCAGGGGCTGGTTACGCTGTATTGTATAGGAGGGATAGGGGTATAAGCTACACCCGCACGTCCATTCTCCATTCCGCCAAACAGGTTCTCTCATCCGTCACGTCCCCCCCTCTCAACAAGCAGGCCCGAACACTCCCCTTCCACCTCCGATTCCCCCCGCCAAGGAAAAAAACAGCCTTTCAGCTCCAGAAAGCGGAGGTGGAGGAGGTCAGGGGGACGACAGAGGAAGAGACCAACGCAAAGAGATGGATTTAAGTTACACGCAAACCAGTAGAGACGACTACCACCACGGCCGCCTGGTTCCGGCCCTGAGACAAACAAAGGCCTAGCTGTGACAGTATGGGTGCCTTCACTGTGAAATGAAGGGCCTGGCTAAAAATAGCACATCTGGTAAGCATAATAACCACAGTTACATATGCACTATACACATGGAAAGACAAAAACAAATCCAAGTCAATGTTTTTAACATTTTTTAATCTTTTTTTTTTTAAAAAAGCCACCATGAGACACAGATAACTCCGCTGAGATATATATTCCATATATACACATATAAAACCATATGTGCATGCAAAACGACACACGATGCATGCTATAAAAAATCATATTTTTTACATGCCAGCTCCCACTCACTCACACAAACAGAAAAAAAAAGAGTCCAGTTGGTTTCACTTATTAACCCAAATGAAGTGAGATTATATTACCAGAAATGGTAGAAACAGCAGGTTTTGCTTAGAGCTTGGCACATAGAGCAAGGACGCCAGAGAAAAACGGTTCAAAACAGACCTTGACTCAGTCAATGAGCTAACCAGAGAGCAGTGTGTCACAACTGATCCACTCCATCTCATCAGAATCGCCCAAATCCACAAGAACGTACAGTACAAACGGTTAAAAAAAGGTCCCAGGGTTCACGTGTTATTCGGCGAATTTGTTTGCAGAGAAGCAGGAAGAGGAGATTAAAGCACCCGACCTGAATTTTTTGCGGTGACTGGAAGTCTACCTGTTGCCTGCAGTTACTGGCAGTGTCAGTTATGGTTGGAAAAACTAATGATGATAACTTAATATTCTTATCAGAGCGTGCTTCAAATCACGGCAGCTCCAGGAACCCATTCAAAGTAATGAAAATGTTTACTGAGTGGAGTTTTACACTATCATGAAATTAGTTGCACCGTAC
Organism: Sciaenops ocellatus; assembly: GCA_033000465.1. Classification (NCBI taxonomy): domain Eukaryota; kingdom Metazoa; phylum Chordata; class Actinopteri; family Sciaenidae; genus Sciaenops; species Sciaenops ocellatus. The sequence goes on along the minus strand of CP136872.1, from coordinate 5,600,836 downwards.
AAACTACTTCTTACATACATACATAGAGATTCATTGTTACTGAATGTTTACCCCCAGTACCTGTCAAGGTGTTTGTCATGGAGCCAACTGACAAAACAAATGATAGCTCGCTATTGTGTGACACATTTACAGTGAAGAGTACAAAGTGCTGTAATCAACACGAGACCTGACACAGTTAATGCTGTTTAACAATGATGTAAAGCAGGAAGATTTTACAAAACCTATACCTCAAATTACAAAAGATTATTTATATAATCAGTAATATTTCCCATTCATGCATACACACAGGAAGTCACAAAGTCACATTAACAGCATTTTAGGATTGTCACTTAAGCAATAGTTTTTAAATTTGGGGGTAATAAGCTGTTCCCAGCAGCCGGTTAGCTCATTTTAGCATCCTGATTTCATGACTACTTTTTGAAACTAGTTACTAAGAGCTCGGGGAGCACAGATTTAGGAAAGGATCCCTGAATTGCTGCTGAAACCCAATCCAGGTGCTTCTTTCTGCTGTTTACTGTAAGTCCCACTGAAGATGGAAATCAGGCTGACTAGCACAGCCAAGTTCACCACAGCTCTTTAATGGCTTTTCAATGAGGGAACTGAGACAAATCAACGATTAGCGGCGGTGGGGGTTATGGGATTGCTTGGAAATGACACTGCATGTTTTTTGTTTTTTTTTGTGTGTGTGTGTGTGTGTGTGTGCGTGTGTTACATGCATGATTATGTTCAGGGACAACCTCTCCTTGGCGAACTTTTGCTCATAATTTGTGTTTATGGCTCTCCCTTGTGTGCGCTTTTTATGTGCCCTGCATGCATAATTGTGCTCATGCATGACCATCCATTTCTTTCTTTTAATGGCTTGTGTGCAGATGTGTGGGTGTGTGTGTGTTGCCCAAGTCAAATGAGGGTTTGGAGGTAGGTGTGGCTGCCCCCCTTTCCTCTAGGTCACCTGCTTTACGGGGCAACATTCCCTCATATTCCCTCGTTCGGAGGCCATTAGAGAGGAAATGGGGCCGCCAGCTCTCTGACCTTCCCCCCCTTCCATCTCTATCCAAATTCCCCCAAAGCTCTCAGCATCCCGTCATCGCCCCACATCCACCCCCTTCACCCCCTCCTTCTCTCTGTGTTTTCACAGTGTTAACAATCAAGCCGTGGCCCTGAGTGTTCCGGGGGCCTAATTGGGCCCAATGCTGGCGTTGATTGTGATGGATGGAGGTGGGCTGGAGCCAGGGCCCACTGTGGACGTGTCTTTCATCTGCCTGCTCTGGCCTGTTGTGCTGCAAGGGGAAAGATGGAATGGAGGACTTCTAACTACTGAGTCCAGGTTGATGAACATTGGACTACAGGCCTGTGAACACTGTTGTCCCTCAGTTTAAAGAAATATTCCACCAAAAATCTGCAACAATAAAGAGTTTGTTCTTTTGAATGGAACAAACTCTTCAGATCTTGCTCATTTCATTATCAAAATGTCCATAAAACTCCCTCAAAACACTCCTGTAGTCCACATACCCAAACCATTCTTGCCAATTCATCCTAAAATATGCTGCTTACAGAGAAAGTTAGACAAATGTTTGACAAATTAAAGGAAAACCAACAGTTTACTAAGATATTGATTGACATTTCCACCCTTTGCCTAGTATCATGTTGCTCTGTTATCCTCCCTCTACACTCAGTCCTTTGACAGAAACTGTCAGAGGCATTGCACCCTCTCTACCTCCTCTTCCTCACAGAAAATCCAAGTGCAACAACTCTACAACAACTCAGGCACATCTTTCTGGCAGCGCAGCCATGAAGCCGAACGTCATTGCTGACGGCATCCCAGAGACGCTGCTGAAAACAGAGCCAGTGATTTGATCTGACCTTACGTTACCAGATCAAGAGATGGAAGCAGATGAGCACATTGCCCCTCTTGGGTTTTTTTTTTTTGTTTTGTTTCGTAGAGGTAGCTGGTTGTGGTTAAGTAATGAACCCTTTGAAATGAGGCCAGTGTTACCTGTGTTTGCGGAGCACTTAGGGCCATTGGCGGCTTTCGGGCCATTTGCTTATCTTTGGGGTGAGTAATGTGTGTTTGTGTGTGTCTGTGGTTGCAGCCTGGCCCTGGCTGAAATCATCAATCACCGCAACCCTGGGGCTGGTTGACTCAACGTGGCCTATATGGGGGTGGGGGTCCTTGGAGTGGGAGAGGAAGAGAGTGCATGTAAGAGATATAGAGAAAGACAGACGTGTGTGCATTTATGTAAATCCCATGTATGTGTATTTGGGTTATAGAGGCTACATCAGGGTAGTCACCCTTATTGGTTTAGTCAAACTTGGGGCCTAACTCTCTGCTATGTGATCAAATAATAATGTAATCATAATGTAACCGTCAACATGAGAAACATCATGCAGTATGTTTACAAGAATGCATGGAAACAAAACATACAGAATTAAATGCACCTTAATTTGATGATCTTTGGACACACCGGCTTAACGTTCCACATGCATTCAATAATGCTGTAGCTTCTCCTCTGCCTGCTCTTGTTATTATATCACCTCAACACGAGTGGACGGGACTGGAGTGGAGAGTGAATCTTTGTGAATCCAGTAAAGTTTGAAGTAAAGTTGGAACAAGAGTTTATAATTTTTCAGAGGGATGTAAATCTTTATGTCAAAAATGAATAGCACAAACAAGGATGTGATATCATGCTAGCGAGCAATTTTTGTCTATTGGTGTTCCCGTTATCTTCCAAAAGATTTCATTCAGGATCTGAGTCTCTCACATAATTGATCTGAAGGCATTTGAACGTCTTCATCTTCTCACTCCTGACAAAAGCTTGGACTTCCCTTCCCAGTTTTCATCTGCACACCTTGAGGATGGCCCCAGCATTGATACGGGACTCTGAAAAGTTTGTGTCTAGCTTGTTCGTGGAAGACTTTAGTAGTGACAATGGTGTCTTGTGGTGACACAGACTGAAAACTATTCAATAGATTTCAATGAAATTTCGTACAGATATGATGATCCCTGATGTTTCCTCTAATGCCACCATGACATTGACATTTATGGTTCCGAGTGAAATATCTCCACAACAGATTGTTTGCCAGGAAAATTTACAGCACATATTCAAGGCCCACATGTAATGTATTTTAATGACTGACTTTTCTTATAGTGCAACTAGCAAATCAAAACTTTCCCTTATCCTGCAAAATATTCCAACATCTTCAACATGGATTAGCATAAAATTTGGCACATATATTCATGGTTCTCAGACGATGTATCCTTCTGACTTTAATGATGCTCTAACCTTTCCTTTCGCTCCACCATGAGGTTGACTTTTTTATTCTATTAAATATCTGAACAACTTTTGGATGGATTACTGGAAATGAAATTCATGGTCTCCAGAGGTTGGATCCTAATAGCTTGACTTCTCATCTAATACTATCATCTGGATAAAATGTAATTCTATCCATTACTTTGGTTTATGACTAAATATCTGCAAACTTTTGTTACCATCAGCCTCAGCTGTACTTATATGTGCTGCATATTTCATGGTATAAGTGTAATGAGGGTTCGATGTGTGGTGGTTGGATCACTCTTTTTAAGAATAAACAGCAGGATGGAGACGGATAACTTTCTCAAGCAGCACTTTACTCGATTCCACACTTCATAACATCTTCACTTCATTGTTCGGACTTCTCTCATGACTAAACTAACCAATCAGAAGCTAGGACTTAACCTAAGGTAAACGTAAGGGAATCAGGGAGGCAGATTCAAGAGAATATCCCAACTGTCTTAAAGATGCAGTTGTAAATATTTTACATGTAAATAATAATAATAATAATAATAATAATAATATCTAAATAGTTAACTGATGTAAATTATAACACTGTAAATGCATTTTTAGTAAATTAACTCAAATATAAATTATATTAACTTCCAAGCCTTACAACTATCAATATATGTATATAAGTATTTGTCAATCTTTTATTGGTATCTGCTCTAAAGCCTATTTTCTGCTGCAGCAATGACCCAGGCTCCCCCGCTGGGATCTGTGATGTTTCATCTAATAAATCAGTCACTCATGACTCATATTCAAGGTCTGGCACGTGCAAACTGCAGATTGGTGTTGCCCAGTCAAAGATGTCCTTGCTTTTGCTCATCAAAATCGAGTCATCTTCATTCCACGTGTGTGTTGGGTTGTCAAAGATACCAACAAGATGATTTTACTGCCGTGATTGGAGCAGTCACATGGCCTTGTCCAAAACCACATCTGCTCATGGTAAGAGGTCAGAAATAAAGAGATGTTGTATCTCGAGATGGATAGAGGTAACCGGCACATGTTCCCTCTATGGAAAAGCTTCATGTTGAATGTGAAGTCACAGGGAGGGATTCTCAGCTGTGTTGTTAGCACAAGGACAGAAGCTATAAATCATAGTAGTGGCACAAGGCAGGATACAGAAATAACAGTGCAAATGCTGCATAGATCTGAGTGGCTGTGTGTGTTTAAACGATAATGTACATGACAGCTTAATGCTCAGGGTGTCAAGTGGATCAAGTTGTCCTGCTGAATATTCGTGTACAAGTTGTTCACCATGCTAGTCATCCAACCCCGTACAGTTGAGCCTTTAAAGCAGCAGCCACTCATTTCCCAATTTGTTATGTAGTCATTGTGACATATTGTTGCTACAGAATGTACAGTCATATACATTTACATTTAAATCCAATTTTATTTAACTTCTTTCATTTCTCTATTGTCCTTAGGCTCTAAGACAGAGGCTCAAACACAAGTGTAGTGCATCTAACTCTGACCTCTTTTCAGTGAACATCAGTGCTACAGTAATAAATAAATCTAGTGGTGCTTCTGGAAACATACACATTCCCTTTCATAGAAAAGCATAGAAATGACTTATTTTATTAAGAACACATTTACACTTCAGGAAACATAGACACAGTAGGAAATGTAATGTGAGGAATTTAGTGCAACATACACACTACTATACACACTACTACTGAATACAGGAATACAATTTTCAGTAGAAAGATAATTTTGTGGTTGTGTCTGTTTTCTAACGTTACTGAAGTGTTTGTGCTATTATTTACTACAATTGAAGCATAATGGCAAATATATCACATATCATTAATTTTACACATAATTGTGGAAAGCAAGAATATTAGTGTATTATGGTGTTATATTTATTTGCACCTTTTGAATTTGAAAGATTATTGTTCTCTATGGAGAGGCCAATCATTTCAAGCTTCCATTTGTGTGTTTGTTGCTTCAATTTTGCCTGCGTTTTTAAAGGCAGTTTCCAGCAAAAGATAAACACCCTGGTATAAACAGTGACATGTAAGACTACTCTTGCATATTCAGACCAAAAATGGGCCAGCAGTATTTGCACGGTGTTTGTGCAGCTTGACTTCAGAGAGTAAGGATCATTATGTAAACATCAGCCACAGAAGAGCTGCAGATTTTATAGTAAATACTGACCCACAAATGAGTGAACATAGTTAGGCACATAGTTGAACACTGAACATAGTTATGCATTTTGAGTATTACTGCATCAATAAATGAAAACTGGACCTATGTCACGTAAAATCAGCACATGGAACACTACTGCATGATAGGCATCAGAGGGATGTAGAAGTGGGTGTACCCAATGCTGACTGAAAAATAAGTAGGTATACTCAGTGGCAGATTAAGGTGGTCATGGGCCCCTAGGCTACTCTTTGTGTGGGGGCCCTCTTATTCGTTACGCTTTACCAGAAAAAAGGTGGACTTGGGATGTTACGCGGCCCACACGCACAGTCAGGGCAGCCTGGCATTTAAGATATGATCTGAACATGAATATTTCAGAGACTTAAATGTCTCAAATCATTATGAGTGTCATATCAGATACAAACATTATTACTAGACCTGGAAAATCCTCAGAACATATAATACCATCTCAATTTCATGGATTACAGCTGAAAATGGCTAACTAGGCTACTCGAAGTAAACACTGATAATTTGGTTCCAGTGCATACAGGTCATGGATGTCAGTACCAGTAAAGTTATGTTTACAGTGAGCGGAGCAGTTTCTGCAGCTGCCTCCAGTGTCAGCACAGAGATTTATCCACACTGAAAATTGCAGAGAGTCAAATGCCACAGTTTGTGTGACTTAAGTTATGAGAGGTGTGCACACACACAGAGCTCTCCAACGTCTCTAACCAACTTTTGTGTATTTTCTATAGTCTCGTATCTAATTATACGAACATAATCAACTAAAATGTCGAATACAATCAAAATACAGCTATTAATGTGACTCAGGCAGGTCTGAATCATGTTCGAATCTTTCAATAACGTTGTTCATGTGTTTCTGAATGTATCTGGGATGAAACATCAGGACTGAAGCTCCGTTTGCTTTCCACAGCTGGCTGTGGGTCAGACTTTTTCCTTTAACATTATTAAATATCTGGCTACCATAGCATTTTGCAGTGACATGCCATCCCATCTGGTCTGAGCTCAATGGGATCATCATTTGTTTTTCAACAGGACAAAAACACACCCCCATACTATGTAAGTAATGGTGTGCTACATGAGATGACTTGGCCTCCTCGATCACCTGATATAAACCCTCTCAGTCTCAACAGAAATCTGACATAAGCTTTATAAAGGTAGTGTTTGTCTCATGGGTTTTGTATATTTCAGAGGTGCTGATGGAATTGTGTCTGCTCCTCTGTGTGATCATATTGAAAATGGATTAATCAAATGCGAACACTGTAAAAAACCAAAAAACTAACAATAACTCCTCTTGTAGAAAAATATGAGACGTCTGCCAGCAGCCTGTCTGTGCATCTGTTTCGGAGGAGTGGAGCGTGAAAACATCTGACAGCAGGTATCTGGAGGTCGCTCAACCTCTGCTTCCTTCCCCTGGCCCGCGGAGCTCCTCTCCTCTCATTTGTTCCATATCAGAGTCATATAAACTCTCATCACTCTGAGATCTGTATGAAAATAAACAGGCAGGCAGGGAAGCAGCAGTGCTGACGTCAAGGAAGAAGACGGAATCTGATCAAAAACACAAGCAGACAGAGAGGAGGGTGTCCGTGGCGTTTTATCATGGTCAGGGAAAGGGTTTTATTAGTGGAAACCCGTGGTTAAAAATATAGATTAGATTGTTATAGCCGCTATTGAGGTGTCATTGGGCAAGGCACTTACCCCCGCGGCACTTCCCGTGGAGCAGTTGCCAGTACAGGACTGTGGTTTGCACTGGGTATCTCCCAGGTGTGAGTGTGTGTTAGAATGTAACCCGAGGGGAGCAGCCCTGCTGACGTCAAGGAAGAGAAGAGGATCTAATCAGAAACACGCATGACAGCTGAGAAGGATAAAGAATTGGAACAGGAGCTGATCTATATTCAGATTTGGATGCGCTATCTGAATGACAGCTGGGTAAAAAGTTCCAGGTTAGAGGAGGGAAGAAAACACTGGAGCTCTTCGATCAGTGGAATCCCCGGAGTGTGGTAGGGTTTGATGTGGCGAGTTGTCGAGTGTTTGCATGTGTGTGTGTGTGTGATATTATCCAGACACCTGACGACTCAACACTCAGCTTGTGGTGTTGATAGCAGTGGGCAGGGCCTGCAGGTTGTAGTGAGAGGTCATCCACTTGGTGGGATCTGACAGGAGGCCAGCGGTTATCTCCCTGACCTGCTGACAGCAACACACACACAAACACACACCACATGTGTATTGCATGTGTTCAGTATATCCATTAATGTATAGCTGCATGTATGTTACGCAACAAAACAACTGGCTCTGACACACCGAACAAAGTCACACCACCCCCCCCTTGAACATACACATCTTCAAAAAAATCAACAACACCCTGAGCCCACTCCCTTTACTCCACGGTTTACCCTCTGACCCCATCCAGACCCTCCCCTAACACAAACACCCCCCCAAAACCTCACCCCTGACCTCACACTCACACCCAGCGCCCTGCAAAACATGAGCTGGGCATTCCATCGCTTCTCCACACAGCAACGCTTTGCTCCTGATAGCCAAATAAGCCATGATACAAACTAGACAGTTGTAAGGTACGTGCAGTGCTTGGTGAAAAGTAACTGCCAGTGTCAGTTATGAGGCGGCTAAATAAATGAAACTTATTCATCAAATATGAAAAAATATGTCTTAAAAAGACACAAAAATGTCCTCAAACACAAGTTTTATTCATATTTCCACACCAAAATTGACCATGTGGTTTTCAATTAAATGTAGATATGTTTGGTGATATTTTATATTTTTCACACTGTCAAGAAATCCCATAAAAAGACCAAAACCATCAATGAATTGTAGAATTGATGTATCTTCTTCTTCTGTGCCACAGAGCACTTCAACCAGAGGTGTGGACTTGAGCCGCATGACTTGGACTCAAGTCAGACTCGGGTCTCAAATTTGATGACTGTAGACTCGACTTGGACTTTGACACTAATGACTCGTGACTTCACTTGGACTTTAGCCTTCTGACCTAAAAATACTTCCCCAAACGCCAAAGATTAAAAAGTATGTTATTTAAAAAATGTGCCACGAATCAGTTCATTTCCCTTCATTTCCTGAATCAGCTAAATACAAGAAGCCAGGACGCAAGCAAACAGAATTCATTCTATTAATAGTGTTATATGTTGGGAAACGCCTTGTAGCTCAATGGTTACAACGCCTGCCACATGACTGCACAGTCACATCTGTCACTGTTTCACTGTTTAAAGATCAGTCTCAGGAGTAATCACATGCATACGTGTTTCGCAAAAAACATCTCTGGAAATAAGTAGATCACAGTCAGAGAATGCCACAAGGTTTGCAATAAATATTTATTTTTATTATTGATTCTGATCTGATTACTTTCTTCATCAATTGATGAATCCTTTGCCAACAACCCAAAACCCAAAGAAATTCAGGTTACTAACGTATAAGGCCACGTAATTCAATAAATCACCAATGTAGTCTGAGTAGTATTATATATATATATATATATATATATATATATATATATATATATATATATATATATATATATATATATATATATATATATATATATATATATATGGTGCGGCAAGGCTTTGTACATGCTCTACCAACTGAGCTAACCAACACCCTAGTCTGAGTAGTATTGACCAATCATGTTTGAGTGGGTTTTTGTTGCATGCAGGTAAACAGCCTTGCAGCAACCAATAATGTAATGACGTCCAATAATGTAATACCTGCCGATAACGTAATAATTTTGGCCATTTTGAATGTAATATAGCCAATAATGTAATAACATGCCAATAATGTAATAACTTGGTAATAACTAGACTGATTAGACTTTTTCATCTAACACTGAGCAAACACATGTAGGTCACATGACCACTGTTCTCTTTCTTAATTCTAGCACATTCCACTAAGTGATCTAACTACCATATACACTTCACAGTAATGAATGAAATAATATTCCTCCATACATGGAATTATGAATTTACGTATCTAAGCAAATAAACAATATTCTAAATAAAAATTTTGTACAACAAATAATTCTCAAATTGTCTCTTACAACCATAATTAAGGAGAGCGAGTGCTGCATAGTACCTACCCTTGATGAATGAATATGACGACTATGCCATCCACTATATCCATTTTTGATTAGCAAACTGCACAAAAACGTAATGTATTATTACATTATTGGATAACGTTTTTTTAATGCTACACCAATAACGTAATAATCAGCCAATAACGTAATCACTTATTACATTATTGGCAAAATGTTATTACGTTATTGGCTAAAAACTTTATAACATTATTGGCTTTATTACATTTAAAATGGCCAAAATTGTTACGTTATTGGCAGGTATTACATTATTGGCCTGCATGGAGAGCAAATGAGGTGAAATGTGTTGGCCACAATTCAGTGATGATTTAGCTTTTTATTAGCTTTTTTAAAATTTCTATTCTATTCTCGTGCCTCCAGTTGCTAATCGGACTGTGAACAATGACCTGCACACAGAGGAGGAAGCCTTGGCTCAGATACCTGCTATCCAGATACACACTGGCTACACTGGAAGCCCCAAAACATTGGCTGTTACTCTTAGAGAAATCGTTGTCAGACGATAGCAAGTTGTGTCAATGCAGAAGAACTCAATCACTAAACCACAAATTATTTCTGGATCCACATCAGATTTTGCTTCTGTGTATAAATTGAGTTTCAGCTGATGAAGACAACACACAAATTCTGTCTTCAAAACTTTTATCTACAGTGCTGCAACAGCTGCCCACACACCCACACACAGTGTTTCCCTGACCTGTGCCACATGACAGCGAAGCCCGTACACACAGCCCACCACATCCCTATCATAACGGGTCCCTCCTCAAGACACCCAGGGGGATCCTAGTCTGTCATTGGCTCTCACAGCGGACCGCTTTTCAACAGCAGTGACACAACACCTCTCTAATTAGCCAAAAGGTTACTAATCTTAGTAAAGATGACTCTCTGTAACACACACAACAGCCCCCTACCCTTCCTCTCTGTCCCAGGTTGCTTGTTAGGAGTTCTGGATCCCACCGACATCGACTGTGGTGGGTAAAACAGGGAGTGCGTGTGTGTTCTTCTGTTTGTGTGGTGGTCTTAAAGTGCGATGACAGTGACCATAAAGGATGAGTGTGTATGTGTGTGTGTGTGTGTGTGTGTGTGTGTGTGTATGAGAGAGAAAGACAGAGAACAGAACAGAGACTTCATTAACTTAAGTTTCATTATGATAGTGAAAGTGTGCGTAAGTGTGTGTTTGTCTGGACATATGTACATGTCCATGTTGTTTGTGTGTACGTGTGTGTGTGTGGGGGGGGGGGGGGGGGGGAGTGTGTGTGTGTCTGGGTCTATCAGTCAGCAGTTTGGTTGGGCTCGCTCGGCAAGGCCTATGATCACACAGCCTTAAAGACTGTGATTAGGAGGACACGCACAAATACACACACAGCAGATCTCAAGCTGCAGGAACACACACGTACACATGTGCACACGACTACACTCACCGCTCACCAGTAGCAGCTTTGCTCACAGGCACACACTCCCACAAACAGAAGCAAACCACTACACACACTTGCACTCCAAACACACACTTACGCTTGGACTCCTGTGAAATGACACACACACGTCTCTGGACGCTCTCTAATTTCCTGAGGATGAGCTGTGTGCTTGTGAGATAAGTCATGATGAGGGATTACTCATCACGCTTGGTTGAGATTATATGGGGAACTCCGAACCACATGCTCATTTTTTGACTGGATGTGTCACACTCAAGGTCAGGGAAGCTAAACTCAAAATGGTAACATGTGGCACATTTGCAAAACACACTGCAATCTGCAACCATAATGTCATCATTACTCAGGACTATTTACCTTCCATTTGCAAGCTGTATAGAGTGTTTTTCCTGTAAATCCATGTTAAGCCACAGGTCACAAGACAATAAGGGCAAATCCAAGTTATGTCTTATCAAAGAACGTCCAAGTTTTTGGGACAATCAAACCAAATTCTTATCAAATAAATCAAAACAAGTCAATCTTCAATTCAATTCAGTTTGATTTATATAGCCCCAAATCATAACAGAACTTCTCTCATGACACTTTCACGACTCCATATAAAGCAGGACTAGACCGTACTCTTTATGTTATTTACGGAGACCCAACAATTCCCACCATGAGCAAGCACTTGGTGACAGTGGCAGGGAAAACCTACCTGAAGTCTCAAGTCTCGTCAAAACAAGTCCAAGTTCAGACCAAAGACCTAATTTGACAAATTCAGACTATATAATATCAGCCTGATAACAACCCAACTTGACTGACATATGGCGTCAGGAATAAAAAATGGGCATTTGATGTAGTTAATTTTTGCCACCTCAATAAAATCACTTGTCCTGGTCACTCGAGTAGGAAGGTTCTGGGTATGAACCTCCTTATCTGGTCTGCTTAACCTTTCAGTGGGATAAGCACAAAAGTAAAAAATCAAATCACAAAACACAAGCAATACTTGCACCACATGACTAACACAGCAACCAATAGGGTATTCTCTCAATAATAAATGAGTAGAGTGTGGTACAGTGTGGTTACAGATCGAATCTTTTCAAATTCTCGAGCTGGCAGTCAGGTAAAGGTTCTTATGCTGGATATATTTGGTCCACTGACAAAAGAAACTAGCTAATAAGGTTCCTCCTCAGCGTAGGATACTATACAAATATCTAAGCCACAGACGAAATGCTGAAAAAGTTGTTCTTACTGCAAATTTTCTTCTTGAGTTTTAATACTTCAAGACTTGATTCATTCCTCCCTGCATTTTGCACGTAGGTGAAGTTGTGCAAGAACCTCTACTTGACCTGTAACCAAATGATCACGTATGACTCCCACTACAATTACAAGTTAATTTACTGTAGTGTGACTCACTGTGTGTTTGAGTAAATGCAAAAAGCATAAAATGTACACCGGTTCTTTTGTCCTTTTAACAGATTACAGTTTCCAGTTTTATTGTGGAACAATATGATTGTCATCAAGTCTCATGTAGTCTGTTACTCCACAACCTTAAACACTCCCCACAGCTTGGAAACCCTGCCTCATAGTTTGTGGGTGAATCACACACATAGCAGGTTTTGCAAAACTATCTATTTTGAGAGATTTCATGTCAAATCTAGCATCTGGCACTTAGAAATGTTGGATCATATTCTGCTCCAAATCCTGCCAGTGATAAATGTCTCCTCGGGGTGTGTTAAGTAAAACAAGTCTTTATAACAAAATGAGATGGTGGAGTGTAGAGCTTAATGACACAAACTAGATTCTGTATTTACATTTTGTAAAACCATACGATCCCTGCCAGTTCTGCGAGGGTCCACAGGGCGCCAAAATGGTCGACCTCCTGCTCCCATGGACTTTAAATATAGGCTTCAGCAGAAAATGACCACCTTAAGTCTGCCTCGACCGCCCTGCACGGCGACAAGCACCCCGGAGACCCGTGATTGGTGGGTTGGTGACAGATGCGTGCCATGATTGGTGGGGGCCGTAATTCAGGCTGTAATTTGCAAAGTGGAAATGTAGGTGACTGAGAAGTTTGTCTGTGTGTGTATACGTATTTGTGTGTGTGCGTGTGTGTGTGTGTGTGTGTGTGTGTGTGTGTGTAAGAGAGTAAACAGCCCTGTGAGAGTGGGATGGACATGCTTAATTTGCAGAGAGATCTTAGATACAGTTTTCCTTCTTCTTTTTTTCTTTTTACCCCCCTCGTGACTCAGTGCACTTTCTGTCAACTCTATCATGAAACCAGAGGAATGACAGTAAGTCATGACATCATTTCCTCTTTAATCCTTTTCATTTTTCTCTGTGTGAAAAGTTTTAAGTCATAAATATGCTACTTTGGTAAAAAAAAAAAAATGTTGTAGATTCAGGGGAAAAGTGCCACCACACCCTGATCAGTGATTTGTGTGTGTGTGTATATCTGTGTCATTGTGTCACTGTATGTGCGTATGTGCCTGCTTATGAATATGTGTGAGGCAGACTTAAGGTGGTTAAACGGTAGGCAGGCTGTTCTCTTAGAGACAACAGTGGCTAGAAAAGAGGAAATATCTCCTTTTTTTATTGTGGCAGCAGCCAGGAGATAGCTGACCAGCTGCAGCGCTGAAAAATAGGCTGCTTAGAACACACACATGCACACACACACACACACATAGAATGTTGGGGGAACCAAAACACAAAGTTGCAATCTGTAAAACCAAAACAATGAGCTGAAAGATGCTTGAAACGCCCCATGAGTGAGTTGAGTGAGGTTCATCAATACCTCAATACAAGAAGTCACTTCATACATTGTTCATGTAAAAATGATTGAAACTGATAATAGCAGCTTCATATCCGGCCGACACACACTCACATGCACACATGCATACACTCGTGCACACACACACACAGAACTCCCCACCTGTTCCTCCGTCACAATCGATTGCTGCTTTGATGCATGGGAGTGTGGGGGCGATGGTTGAGAGGCGTGGGTGTTTGGGTACAGGGCTACACGGCCCATGGGAACCGCGGGTGTCAGAGGAGCTTTGATCCTTGTTACGCCCCTACATGCAGAGTACTGGTCTCTGGAGGGGGTACCATATCTCCTCTGTCACCCCCTTCTCACACCAAGTTACTCCCAGACTGCCCCCACCCCCCCCCACCCCCCCCCCCCCCCCCCCCCCCCCACCTCTGCTCCAGCTCTAGTGCTGATCCTCGGGGACAGGTGAACCAGATACCAGGCCTGAGGAACACGGACGCTCTCACGGTTGAACTGGACTGGATTATTAGAGTTGGAACACATGCTGGAGTTACAAGTCAAAACACACAAACACTGTATATTCACAAACATGAGGCATATTTAAAGTGTAAGTTTGACTTTTTAGAACATACACATATTTGCTTTCATGCTGAGAGTTAAATGAGAAGGTTGATACCGCTCCATAAATATAAGACTGCAACCAGCAGCTGGATAGCTTAGTTTAGCATAAGCTAGCCTGACTCAGTTGAAGGGTAACAAAATCCCCATTCCACCACCTCTAAGGCTCACTAACTAACATGATATATCTGTGTTTAATCCATATTTACCTATTCATTTCTCTGACCTTTTGAAGTCATGTCATCAGTTATGACTAGACTTACTGAAGCTAACTGTCCCCCCTTTTTCTCAGTCTTATTGCTAAGCTAAGCTAACTGGCTATAACGATACTGTTTAAATCAAAGATATATATTTTTCATGTTCATAGTGAGATTTTTGACATTCTAGTTTAAGTCTCAGATAGCACTGATGCTACTGTCGCAATCATTCCAAAATATTACACTATGGCCACGGAAGATGCTTCTTTAGAACTGGCTGACAAATGCTCATTCTAATTATACATAGGTGGTGTGATTGAGAGGTCAGAGAAAGTTTAGCTTCCCTAAAAATGTCACTGGCAAAAAGAAAAGTCATTTCATAGGCTGCCTCATGTAACTAACAGTGCTGTCAGCAGCATCACACACTAATCTGAGTTCAATATCCCCACACTAATATGAAATGTAGGCCAATTAGGCTGTTACTGTCTAGAGATCAGTTGGGAAGCTTTATTCTTTTACATCAAGAGGAGCTGAGGAAGTTTGATTGTAATTTTGAGTCAAATGCCCACTGTGGAGATGCGGACTCCTCATACTAATGGTGTCCATAAATACCAACAAACTTGGTGTTCTTTGTCATGTATGTTATTTTCTCATATTAGAACCTCTCAGAGCGCATTATTGGTCACTTCAGGCATACAAATTAGCATAAATCTGAATTTTGCTTTACAGGTGTTTCTGAGAGATGGACACTGCTCACCTGCTCACTTTCAATATTAAAAGACTCTACAAAAATCACATCTAAACGTCACTCTAACAAGGCACACATGAAAACTTCTGCAACTGCATCCTGATACAGGATGAACACGTACAGCATGTACAATCGCACAAAGGTAATTCAGTATCATTAGCGTGCCTGAGCATAATCATATTTATGACTGCCTGGTTCATACAGAGTTGAATTGTCTTCAGGTTGAATGTAAAGAGGACTGACACAGTAACCACAGCACAGAAAAAAAAATGAAAATGAGACAAAGGATTGTAGAGAAAAGGCGAGAGAAGGAAGGTAAGACACCAAAAATGGGTCTGTGTTTGTGGGCTTGTGGTTTCGAAAACAGTCAAGGCCGGTGGATGTTTCAGAAGATAAATGGGGAAGATGAAGGGGGCATACAGAGAGAGACACACACAGAGAGAGGGATTGAGAGAGAGAGGAAAGCAGCAAGAGAAAGACGAACACAGTTCAGCATGAAGAGGACAGCAGGACGAACAGTGCATCCATTGTCCATGTGGCCTGGTTAACATTTTAATGAAGGAGCTGCATCCAGAGTCCTGCCACAAACTACACACTGACTCACACAATGATTAACACTCTGTAAATACGCTCGGACAATACTGCAGCTAACTGCAAACTCATTGACATGAACACATATGGACACACTGTGGACACATGCCAGTAAAACACACACAAGAGGACACACATTCACACAAACCTATACCTGCAGACACACACATGGATCTATGGGGATGAGTATTTAGAGCATGATTCTGCTTTTCATGGATTTAGAAGAGTGTTTCAGTCAAACAGGTTGTAAACAAACCAATAGTTAGCAAAATTTCTCAACCACCAAGTAAAACTGATATGAAAGCTGCCATTCACACCCTGATGTGGACCAATTAAATAGACCATGCTGCTTGAAAAGGAGGGTCTTCCAGGGTCCAGTGTGTTTGTGGTGTGAATGTAAATAGACTAACCACAGTATTCTGTGATAGTAGATGAGTGATTTTAGCACAACCAAAGCCAAACTGCTAATAAATTCATCAGTATTCGTGAGGTTGATGAGCATCTATCCATCCATTATCTGTAACTGCTTATCCTCATCAGGGACAAGGTGGCTGTACGCAGGTACACCCTGGACGAGTTGCCAGCTCAGCGCAGGGCACATAGAGACAGTGAGGCGACAGTGCTAACCACTGCACCACGTGCTGCCCCTGATCTGCAACTTAATATGCAAAAATGACAAGAAAGACACATTTCTGGTGAACAGAAATCCACATATGAATTGAGATAACTTTACAGAAAAAAGAGATTGCATTTCGGACAAAGCCTTCTGCCATTTTTGCTGTCCACACTGACTGCTGCAAGTCCATTCATACTGGACTGGTGCCAAAAGCTTGGTTCCTTGCCTACAGATTCAGCATTCATATGCAGATATCTGTTCATTACGTAGATGAGTGTGAACAGGAACTGGACGAGAACTAAAATGCAACAAAGTATCTTTTTTTCGTTTGGTCCAGACCAAATGAACCAGGTGTGAAAGATGTATGTATGTATGTATGTTAAGTAAGTATGTTACAGAGGGTACCATGACATTAAACTGTGCTTTCATCATTATATGCTGAGAGCCTTTTCCTGAGAGCAAGACGCATACATTGGATGTGGATGGTCGTGGTCCCTTTCCTGTAAACTTTGATTGATATTTTACACAATATTACCACTTGCCTTCTCCTCCTAAAAATGTTGGCCATCCTGGGTATGTGGTTAAAACTTGTTTAATCATTTGATTGCATGTGTTTCTTGCTCCAAGACTTGCTTCCTGACTTCTTTTTAGTGATGTTGGCATGTTTCCACATCTCAGCAATTCAGTTAGTGAATACCATGTTGTTTTTACAGATGGTTAAAAATAATCAAAATTACAAAAATACCAAGATTGTACAAAACTGGAATTTAAATACAATCACCATTGCACACATAACTTAAGTGCATGAGATTACAGACACATGCACACACACACACACACACACGCACGCACACACACACACACACACACACATACACACACACACGCACACACACACACACACACACACACACACACGTAACTGATGGATCCAATGAGTTCCTATAAATCAAAGGCCAAATGTCCAGTTTCCATGCCCACAATAATATGGATGATTAGAGGAGACTGCTTTGATTCTGGCAGGGGAGGACATTTGCAGCGGACTCGAATGTTAAATACAAAGTGAGTATGAATGTTTTGTTGGGTTTTTTTTTTCCTTTCCAAGAAATGTAATTTTCTATGATGAATAGGTAGTTCTGAAATTGTGGGTGAAATGGCCCCTCAGATTGTGGTGAAATAGTCATAAAGACTAACAGCCGTCAACCCACCACCCGTGCTGCTCAATGCACAGGAAGTGAAAGATTCTTTAACTTTGGCCAAATGTTCAGATGCATAAGAATGACTGTCCTTTTGAATGAGCACAAAGAAGCCCACCCTCCTCTTCCCTATACACACGCACACACATACATTATACAAGACGTAAAGATCTGCAAGACATATGTTGAAGGGGCTACATAGGGGTGGTTTTCAAACCAGATGCAAATGTTACTGAGAGGAGAATACAGAAAGACGTACGTAAATGTCGGTAAAAGTTCAGTGTGCCTTCTGCTGCCACTGTGTCGAATGTTCTCCTCTTCTGTCTCGCACACTCTTTCCTTTCACTCCTCATTTTCCCATTTCTTTCTTTCTATCGGTCTTTCTCTCTCTCTCTCACACACACACAGCACAACATAATGTCTTCCGCAGCTGTCTCTCCAGGGCAGGCGGTGTAAGGGTGATATGATGAAGAGGGTGAAAGAGAAGAGAAGGGAGGAAAAAGGAGGAGTAGGAGGAGGGGGAGTAAATCTTGGGGGTCACCACCACTGGAGTTGGATTCCATCACACCAGTTGTTGAAAGCTTCCTCTGCACGCATGGGAACATGTGTGCATGCAAACACACACACACACACACACACACACACACACACACACACACACACACTAAAGAGGTTTTGCGTAGTGTTTCCTGTCAGCTCCTACTACTGCCTCTGTATTGTGTGCTGGGAGGTATGTTATGACCAGGTGCGTTTGATCACACACACACACACACACACACACACACAAACACACACACCTTGTGCTACCACAGGCCCCACCTTGATAGACAAACACACGGTCGAGGAGATCTGGATAAAGAGAGGAGGCAGATTGAGGGAGATTTCTTTACGTAAAATGTTTCCCAGAAAGAGATACAGCAGCAAGTGAGTGGTGGGACTTTCCGACATGAGGATAGTACAATGGAATTAAATGCTCCCCAGTCACATCCCTGATCCCTAATCACAGGGTGCCTTATTAAGAGTTTGGGCCTCCTTTCTTTATTCCACCCCTTTTACAATGGCCACTTAAATTAATGATTCTCAGAGTGCCTCAGAAGCTCACTTTACTACTGCACAACAGGGTCTACAGTTTCAAAACAAGGCAGTGAGGAGGGCTGCATGTGCAAGAAAACTGGACCCAGTTACGCTTACATTACTGCACTGGAATCACTCATTTTAATTTGATGGTATCACTGCTGCAGAATTACTCTCACACTTTTATTAGTGTCCGTGTCCACTCTAATTTCTGCACAGACTGAAGCACTGCAGGGGCTGTAGTAATAAAGTAATAACTTGGTTATGTAAAGAGTTTGTTGGGGAAGTTTCTCTTTTAAACTTTTTCAAATCCAAAAAACACAAGAAGAAAAGTTTTAATAAAAGCTGCAAATGTTAGCATGTGTAGCTAATTAGCATAGTATAAGCATACTGTAAGCATCACAGTCCAGTCTACAGCATACATAATAATTAACTATCTACATGAGTGTGTGGGGTTATAATTTACAATTTCGCATTCTCCATATGTATTTCCGCATGGCGTGGGTGTTGGTTCTGGATGCTATCAGAGTTTAGGCTAATGTTAGCAACTCTATCTTGATCTTTATTGGACTTGGAAAAGTTAAAGTGACCAGTGTACTCAGATTGCAGGTGCTGTGTCTGCCCATTTCTATAACTTTCCAAAGCTGGCAACCCAACATTAACACAACATTGGTCAACTATGCAGAGGTGAAAAAGGAGCCAGAGATTGAACTTCTCTTCTAGCTGACAACTGAGTGAATCACTATTATTATCATCCTGTGTGCCATTATCTCCATTTTTTAAGACACTGGGTCTCATCACTCTCTAGAGCTGGTTTTTCACCCTGTCTTCGAGTGTGGCTTTTCGGATCAGGTATTAACACTTTTGGTATCCAATTACAAGACTTCAAACAAACTAGTTCTGATCAAGTATGCCCCGACCGTACACTGCAGGCACCAACACCCGGGAACCCAGAAAGTGTATTCTAAAAGCATTTTCTCAGTTCAGAGCGAATAAATCGTGTAGGCTCATTGAAATTCAGGTTTTAAAAAAAGTTGAAGGTACAAAGATGCTCTTTGGAACTCTTTTTAAAATCTGAATTGGTTAGAATTTTAGACTTTTGATCAGTTTAAAACTTTTGATCTTTCTGACTTCACATCAGCTTTGATTCATTATTCATTAGACAAACTAATCCTGATTGAAATGCTGCAATACTCTTACCTCTGTCTACTTACAGCAACAATAAACAAAGCACATATCCTGTAATATTAAACAAAACTGAACTAAACTGAGAAGCATGATTTCTCTGGAATAAAACAAATCATGTACAACTGACGGCTATAATCTTAATCTCTATTGATGTATTGTTCAAACTAAATATATCCACACTGTTCCTGCTGTCACATCAACATGGCAGCAGTGGAATCACTGTCCCACTGTGCCGCATTAGAATTCCTCTTGCATTACTATTACTACATTATATGGTCACTATAAAAGTTTAACTGCTGTCCCAGCTAGCAATTATTGGTTCCAGCACCGCTCCTCCAACATTCCTACTGGATTATGAGAATATCTTTTTAAAATGTCCTGATAATATGTTTTGTATAATGTTTTTAAAAGGAATGTGCCTAATGAAGCTATGAGAGTATCCCTAAAACATTTTGATGTTTGCACCAGCACTCTAGAAACAACATTATGTCATCTTTGCTCTTGCCAACAGAGGTGGAAAGTAACTAGGTACATTTACTCAAGTATTATTTTTAGGTACGTCACTTGGGTATTTCTGTTTTCTGCTGCTTTAAACGTCTACTTACCACTTTGCAGGAGCACTCAGTATTCTTGCAGTGATATGCATATTACTTGTTATTTGCATATTATGATTTTATGATAAGCTTGTAGAATACAATGTATTGTTAAAGATTTAAAAAGCGGCTCCTGACTTGTTTAACTTGTGGGCGAGCTCTTGGAAGTTATCAGCTAAATGTCTTTTAAATGCTTCAGATCAAAGTGCCAGAACGTTTATGCAACATTTTGCAATATTGTGCAATGAAATTCTAAAATGTATGTCTCTATCATGGGACTGAATGTACTGAATGAACAGAATGTCCCTGTAATCAGTACTCACATTCATTCAACGCACACCTTTAGTTGACACCTCCACTGTACAATTACACTGTGCAGTGAGCTGAACACACACACACACACACACACACACACACACGCACACACACACAGGGACACTCAGACACATACTGTGCACATATGCTTGTTTGCAGACACATTTCCTGTCAGGGATCAATGGCATTCATCTTATCTTAACCACACACCGCACACAAATGCACGAACATACACACACTCACAAACCACACACATGTGGATACAAAGTTTAGGAGTCACAGTTGAGCTTGCACTGAAGGGCACACACAGACATATAATGTCCTGGTTAGTGTGAGCACAGAAACACACACAGATATGCAATTTGCAATCACACCCATTCACAAGTGCGCGCGCGCACACACACACACACACACACAAACACTCAGAAAGTAAACACACACAGTGAGTGAGCATGGCTGGAGGTGCCTGGTGTTGTTTTCGGACTCATATTACAGCCCGCCGAAGCAGCTCCATGCAGCTCCTTCTGCGGCCGCCGCTCTCATTCCTCTGAAGCCACATCAAGGAGCGCTGGCTTCCCTGCTAAACAGACGCTTTAGCAGCACCGCCGCTGGGTCCCACCAACCTAGAGAAAGAGAAAGAAAGAAAGAAAGAAAGAAAGAGAGAGAGAGAGAGCCCTCCACCCCGCAGCAGCACGGCTACACCACAGCCATTATGTGCAGATTCAATGGAATCTAATGTGGAGGATGTGGCTGGCTATCTCAGATGCTGTTTATGTAACCGTGAAGAGAAGAAGAGAGGAGAATGTTGAGCAGAGAATGGTGGAGGCCAAAGGCAGAATAAAGCCGTCCATTCTCTGCCTTTTGTCTAACTGGGTGAACGCTCCTCTGCAGCCCTTCAGCTGCCCTGTGCTTTCTAATGGCTTAATGAACGCTAAACAGAGCCATTATAGACCAAATGACCATGTGTTTAAGATTTGAAAATTTGGGTGATTACAATATGGTGATCATCTGTATAAACAGAAAGAGGGATGTTTGTGCCAGTTCTGGACTGCTGTTGTTTTCTAAGAGGGTTAAAAAAAGTTTGGAGATTCAAGCAACATGTGTGTGATCAACCATCATGCAACCCAGTGCAGTGCTTCAGCGTGAGTGACTCAGGGCCGTGCTCTCCTCATGTTTTGTTAGATTAGACTGCCCCCTAGTGTCGGCACCTCCCCTGCCTCCTCTCTCTCTTTGTGCATGAAGTTATCTAACAGGTATTAGCTCCGAGGGGATCTCGACTTGAGTGAAACCAGCAGATGTTGAGGTGATAATGACTCTCAAAGTCCTCTAGTCCTTGGCTCGGGAAGTTTTCCCAGACTTTATGTGCTCAGTCAGCTAAATTAGTAGAACAACAAGTGCTTGGGGAGTAAGAGAATAAGGTTTGTGTGTGTGTGTGTGTGTGTGCGTGCGTATAGATGGTGAAAGATGGAAAGATCATGTTGGCCACATTTGATCGATCCCTTGTGTTCAACTAAAGTGGTGCTCACAGCCCACTCACTGTCCAAGCACGCAGATGTGCAAATACGTTTTTAGTCATTGTTCAAGTGATATGTCAGCCACAGATTTCTTTATTTCCTGTTTTTGTCAGCTTGTAATTCACTCCTGTGTCGCTGGCTGTTGATACTGTCAAGTCAGTAATAACTTTGTCATGCTTAAAGGCAAAAGTAGACACTGGAATCTGTTCGGTTTCTGTTTAACAAATCCCCAACACTGCTTATCTGAGCAAATCTGAGGCCTTATTTCACTTTATTTTCAAGCTGTTAAAAACTCTGAGACAGATATTTTGGAGCATTGGAAACAGGTGGAGTTGGCTTACCACACTGCCTTGAGTAATTCCATTTTGTGAGACTTGATACTTTTTTCCCCACCAGATTTCACAAGATCCTTTCCTCCACTAGATTAATCTGACAGCTGCACTTTTTACTTTGTGGAGATTTTAACATGCAGAAGCCATGATGAGCTCACGCTGTGTAGAATCCTGCACCGATAGAGCCTGAACTACTCATTATTATATAGTAGAGCCATCACCTACAACACTGAAATATTAATAATAAGGATTATCTGAACAAATGAGGTGAAATCTTTATTTTCATTCTTTAAAACAGGCTGCAGACTAAAAGTTTAGATGCTCTGTGCACATTGTTCCTCCCTCGTGTATGAATGATGAATGATGGTTTAATGGTACAAACCTAAATGCACACACATAATTGTGTCATAAAAGATAAGTACAGTATAGAACCGGATTTAAAGCAGGACGTGCTAATTTAAAGAAGGCCTCATTAGTAGTAGTTAAAGAGATATGCGACACTTTAGGCAATCAGGGCTGTGATGATGTCATGGTATGTAATCATGTGATACAATGTACTAGAAGATCCCCCAAAGATCTGAATGGGTGTGATGTGCTGGACAGCTGGATCTGGAGAAACTGGTGGCAGGTTGCAGCGATCCAGAAAAGGAGATATTCAAATAAATCAAGTAAACATGACAAAAGTCACAGTTGAACTTCACTAAGCTTCATGTGAAGACTGTTTATTTCATTATTTCAACATTATTTTTTGATATTTTACTTTAATTCTGATAGAAACATACACAGACATGAGACAAAAAGAAAGCAAGAAAAGAGTCCTCAGTGCAGGAATTCAGCCGCTACCAAACCAGGAAGACAGCAGCTATAAAGTATATGTTGTAACCATGAGGCCACCAGGACACCACCCGAGAAGAATTTAACTAAAGATTAATGATATAAAAACAGGTATTAAATGGTCTCTAAGAGGATTGTATTTTTTGTTATGTTTATTAGTAGAGGCTACAGTGCATTTCATGTTTTATAGTATTTTTTAGTATGATGATGATGATTATTATTAACCTCAATCCATTAATTATTAACCTATTTCTATGTG